>CAUYON010018678.1:0-53912 GCA_963573935.1 Arctocebus calabarensis
AAAGGAGGAGATGGGGAAAGGCCGGGAGAGAAACGGAGAGAGCTTCTCTCTCCCCACTAGAATTCTCTCCCTCTACCAGGAGCTTTAGTGTTTTCTGTATTCTTTTCTGTAAATAAATTCTGTCTTACCACTGGGGGGTGGAGGGGGAATAATGTAATGAAGAATAATAAAATACAGGTTAAAAAAAAAAGAAAGATGGATACATGTGTGTTTTGTGTTTACATGGATAGAGCTGGAACATATTCTTCTTAGCAAAGTATCTCAAGAATGGAAGAAAAAGTATCCAATGTACTCAGTCCTACTATGAAGCTAATCTATAGCTTTCATATGAAGGTTAAATTCCAGTTATAGCACAAGAAATGGGTAAAGGGGCAAGGGAAGGAAGGGGAGGGGTGAGGATGGGTGGAGGGAGGGTGAATGGTGGGATCACACTTACCGTGCATCTTACAAGGTTACAAGTGAAAATTGCTAAATGTAGAATATAAATATCTTCATATAGTGATTAAAAGGCCATGAAGACTATGTTAAATAGTTCAATGAAAATATTTCAGATTGTATATAAAGTCAGCACATTGTGCCCCATGATTGCACCAATGTACACAATTATGATTTAATAATAAAAAAAAAAAAACACAGCTTAGAGGTGAAGAAGGGGGAATCCATGACTGAGTGGTGCCCATAGTGAAAACGAGCTAGAAAGTAAATGAGATTAAAGCTAAGATATAAAGAGAATTTTCAAGGGGGAAAGGAGGAACGAAAATAACTGAAAGTGCAGCCAGAGAGGAGTTGGCCTCTGCATGTAGCTGTTAGCCAAAAATGAAGTTTTGAAGTGGAAAAAGGAGTAACAAAACAACTGATACTGCAGCCAGAGAGTACCCAGACTGTGTGTCGCTGTCAGCCGAAAAGTCCTGTAGACCTTTGGTAAGAGTCTAGATGAGTAATCGTGGTTCACTGAACAATCAAAAACAGTCCAGCACCATGGCAGGGCAATGGACTAACGAGGCTGTCTTTGGGAGATTGCCTAGACTCTCCACATATGACTTTTGTCAAAAGAGGGCCTAGCCTTTGCATGTGACTTTAACCAGCCAGAGGGAAGGAGAGAGGGAGGGATCTGGGCCCACAGTAGGGAATCAGGGAGGCAAGACTGGGGTTATAGAGGACCTAGCCTCTGCATGTGAATGCCAGTTGGAAGGGTAAAAGGAGCCGAGAGACCATATATATATATGAATACTTAAAAGCTAGAAAAAGAGGATGGGGGAGGAGGAAGAGTAGGAATGGGAAGAGGAAAGAAGTGCAGAAAAGTTTTTAGGTAATGGCTCACTTCAGTATTAAATGGATGAATGTTAGGCAAGGTCAGAGAGTGTACCATTTTTGTTCATCTCGTGGGAGTAAGGGTCTGTTTGGTTAGGTCAGGTGGAGTATATTTTCAGCCCCACAAAGAGGCTTCTCCCCAGCAAGTAATGGTACCATATGAAAGGTTCTAGACCTAAAAATGAATGATTATTCCAAGGCGCAAAATGAAAGGAAAACAGAATCCCCATTCTGTAGAAATAATGTGGTCTTTATTTTCACCTGGATGCAGGTGGCGTGAAATCAAGAAGGGAATTCTACAGGTGGGTTATGGTGGATGGGAATTTAAAGGGTTGGGGAGGACAGCAATTGGCATTCCTATTTTCTGGGAGGGATATGCGTCTGACCCTTCCTGGGTGGGTACACCTTATTCTATCATTAAAAAGTATACTTCTAGAATTAAAGACGGGAGAAAAGAATTTGTGACCTTGAGTTATGCAAATATTTCTTATGATACAAAATACATGAATAATAAAAGATAAATCAGAACTTTTGCTCTACAAAAGATGGTATTGTGAAAATGAAAAAACAGGCTGGGCAAGGTGGATTCATGCCTATAATTCTAGCACCATGGGAGGCTGAGTCAGGAGCACAGAAGTTCAAGATAAGCTTGAAAGCAAGTGAGATCCTGTATGGATGGAAAAATTGGCTGGTTGTTGTGGTGGGCATCTGTAGTTCTAGTTTCAGGTACTTGGAAGGCTGATGCAAAATTGTGTAAGCCTAGGAATTCGAAGTTGCCACAAGGTATGATGATGCCACTGCACTCCTCTACCCAGGGGAACAAAGTGACTATCTACAAAAAACAAACAGAAAAGAAAAAAAAAAAGAAAGAAAGAAAAAAGACAGGAAAAGAAAACATAAAATAAAAAAGTTAGAGGAAATAGGCCAGAAACCCAGATGCATGATCACAGTAGACTCCTCTCCACCCCACTTCCTCCCCACCCACCAAATGTTTCAAGGCTATTATTCCTAGGAAGCAAGAGAATAATACCTTTCCACCCCAGCCTGGCTGATGCCATAAATTAGCCTTTGATATGAAAATCATCCCCTCTGCAGAAGGGAGGGAGTCCAAGATTAGCCCCTGATACAAAGATCAGTCCCTTTGGAGAAAAGAATGACCCTCCTAGTAACCGCCTCCCACATTCCAACTACACTGATAAGGTTAAAGCAAGAATCCAGTGTACTCAATTTTGATATAAGGATAATTGATGACCTAGTATGTGGTGAGGGGTGGGAGAATGGGGGAGCTGAGAGAGAGAAAAAGGGAGGGGGGTGGGGGATCATAGGGTTTGGCACACCTCTTAGGGGAGGAACACATTTATAAGAGGGACTTTGCTTGACAAATGCGATTAGTATAATTTGGATCTCTGTACCCTTAATGACTGTCCAACAATAAAAATTAAAATAAAAATAAAAGCCTTCTGGACCTGTGTGACCCAGAGCTGACTTCTGATCAGACTCCTTTCTGTTCTTTCCTCCTAATAAAAGTTCTCCTTGATCCCAGGACTTGCCTACTTGCCTTCTCTCTTTCTGGTGGCCTGTCACTCCAACTTTACCCTCAAACCCCCAAACTGTCCCCTTGTTTGCTTTTCTATAATTGCTACTCTAGAGTGCACAGCTGGTAGTTGTAAAGAATCTCTTTTTTTTTTTTTTTTTTTGAGCCAGAGTCTCACTTTGTGGCCATCTGTAGAGTGCTGTAGCATTGTAAAGATTCTTAACTTTGCCCGGTTAAATAGCATCATCTGTTCACAACCTAGGGGTAGTTTCTGAGATATCTTCCAGGTCCTTCATGCCAATATAGACCAAGAGACTGACTCACAAGGAACTGCATTCCAATGGATTGTATGGCCTAACCAGGCAGTGGCCCACATCAGAGGACTGCTGATTCTTTCCCCAAACCAGCCAATTAGCAAACCCTGATTGCCTAACCTGCTGCCGAGCAAACAGTCTTTACAAACCCTGTCCACCCAATTGTTGGGGTGGCAGATTTGAGAAATGTCTCCATCTCTTCACTTAGTGATTTGTAGAGTAAACCTTTTCTTTGTTGGAACCCCGCTGTCTCTGGATATTGGCTTTCTCTTGTGCAGTGGGCAGATAAACCAGGCTGGGCAGCAACACAATTAAATAATCTAAAGACACACAACCCAATTAAAAAAATGGGTAAAAATTTGACAAGAAACTTCATCAGAAAAGATCAATGAATAACAAATAAGCACATGAAAAGATGCTCAGCATTGTTAGTCATCAGGGAAATGCAAATTAAAACTCCAGTGAGATGCTACTATACACTTATTAAAATATATGTAATCAGAAAAATGCTGAGAATACTGGGTTATTTAGATTATGAAGAAACTGGAACTCTCATGCATTGCTGATAGAAAGGAAAAAATGATAATAGCGGGTTTAAAAAATAACCTGGTAGTTTCTAAAATATTGAGCATACAGTTACCATACAAACCAGCAATTTATTTTCTATATATCTCCCCAAGAGAAATGAAATTATATGTCCACACAAAGACTTGTATTTGAATGTTCATCGTATTTATAATACTTCCAAATTGGCAACAGTGTTAATGTCCATCAAATGGAAAATACATCACCAAAGTGTGGTACTTCTGTGCAATGGAATACCATTCAGCAATAAGAAGGTATAAACTATGCATGTAACAACATGTATCGACTTCAAAATATGCTAAGTGAAAGAAGCCAGAGACAAATAAAAGAGTTCATATAATATGATTTTATTTGTATGAAATTTCTGGAAAAGGCAAAACTATAGAGACATAAAGACCATTAGTTGCCTGTGGCTGTGAGCAGGAGCAAGGATCGATGGCAAATGGACATGAGGGAAATTTTTGAGTGATGGAAATGTTCTAAAGCTTGATTGCAGCAATGATTGCACAGCTGTATAAATTTGCTTAAACTCACTAGATCCATAAACTTCAAGTGGGTAAATTCTATAGTATTACAAATTATACTTCAAAAAATTGTAAAATGAGGAAAAATCTCAGAAGAGTAATTCATGTCAGAGTGATAATAGCTTGGAAGAGGTTTTTTCTTAAATGATTGTTTCTTTTTCTTTTTTTAAAAGTGAATAGGATTTTTTTCTTTCGTTTTGAACAAGTACTTCCCAGTAGTTCTTGGAAAGGATTATTCCCCAGGGCAGATGTTTATTATAGGTCATGCTGAGTCTCTTCCTCTGTGGAAAGAGTTGCCTGTAAAGAGTAAGACTCAGCTGGAGAGGGCTGAGTGAGGCTTCTGGGGTAGGCTCCCCACAGGCTTTGCTCTAATTACTCCAGCTGAGCACACCAGAAGAAACGCAAGGCCACAGGGCAGCATATTAATTGAAATGTCTTCTTCTTGTTGAGCTATTATCAGTTTCTTCACTTTTAGGAGGTTACAGTTGTGGGTTCACACTTTATGTCCTTCCATCTCCAACACAGGTGCATAATGAAAGCATCCCACATTTTAATTTTCAGGAATAGGTAGATTAATAAGCAGGGATATCAAATTGTCAATTGGCATCAGGGGAGAAAAAGTATCTACTTTCAAAATGAGACTACTGGGAATCATCTTGATGAGGAGCTTTTGGTAAATCAATAGATGACTTCTCCAGACTACTTTCTCCGCAGATTTCATATTTCCTTCTGGTGTAACTCCGATATGGCAGAAAAGATCTTGTCCCTTGAGCCCTTTGGTGCCTAACTTCATGTTACTCCATAGGAGGTATAACAAGAAACATAAAAGAACTCTATTCACTGGTTTTATTTTACTCTTTGTTTAGACCTTCACTGGTAATTAATAAACAAGAGAAACATGCTTCCTAAAGAATGTAGAGAAAAATATTCCTTTGATTTCATTTATTGCAATCATTAAATACATTTTTTCATTTGACCGGTAAGAATCTCTTTCCATAAAAAAGGCCTAAAACAAACAGGAAGAAACTGTCAGCTTAAACTCATTGTTATTCAGGAATACTTTTGATTTGGTATTTTAATTTAAAGATTACCCTGTTCCTTGTAAGATTAGAGGCTTTTATTTTCAAAGCCATATGCTGCTTTGGTTCCATGAATGGATACCCTGTGGATCACAGTGGGAGTTAAGGCACAGTTAGTGGCAGAATGGTGCATTTTTCATTGTGGAGCCAAAAGCAAGTTTTACTTGTTTTTTCTGAAAAGTATAATCTGCATGTATTAAAGCTACTTGGTTTGTTTGTTTGGTTTTTTGTTTTTGAGAATGTGTCCTGCTGTTGCCTGGACCAGAATGCAGAGAGTGTAGTTGTGTCTTTATAGCTCACAGCAACTTCAAACTCCTGAGCTCATGCAATCCTCCTGCCTCATCCTCCCAAGTAGCTGAGTCTACAGGTATGAGCCACCATGCCTGGCTAATTCTTTTATTTTTTGTAGAGATTATGTCTTGGTCTTGCTTAGGCTAGTACCAATCTCCTGGCCTTAAGCAATCCTCCTGCCATGGTGTCCCAGAGTGCTAGGTTACTTGTTTGACATAAATGGTTACTGACATGTTTGGATAGACAATGGCTTATCTTTTGTAGGCATTTCCTAGTTTACTTGCCAGGATTAGATTTGCTAAAGATTATTCTGTAAGAATGGCAGCTCTGTCATCCCTTTGGGTGCACTGGCTCCTTTGTATTTCTTTTCTTTTTTTTTCCTCATGTAACAGCCCTTTGCAAGGATCAGATGACTACATTGCAGATCACGGAAATATTTTATTTCTAAGGAGCCCTGAACAGGATAGTTCTGTCTTTTTATGGACCCAGAATGCCTAGGAGAGGGAGAGTGTTAACAATCCATAAGGGGGATTCATGTTGCTCACACATAGAAGGCCAATTACTATAGACATTGAGATTGTCAAGGAGAAAGGATATACAGCAGGAGATTCACCTGCTGGGAGGGGTGGGACAGACTACCTCAGTCTGCCTTCCTGACCAGCAGGGTGGTGGTGAAAATAAATACTGCATAAGAGGAATGACCATCATGACATGTTTAGGGTGGAGTACAGGGCATGCAAGCACAGTGAGTATCTCATGAACAAAAAATGGTGGATCAATTCCTCCCAGGGCAGGTATTTTAGTATTATAGTCAGTCTTGTGTGTAGGTTCAGTGGGTCGTTGGGCACAATATGTGGTGGCATGTCACTTGTCTTGTCTTTCCTTGACAAAAAGGTGGTTTAAGTCTCTGTAGTTATCTCATGGCTACAAAGGAGTTTCTAACTATTTCTGGTAAGGAAACTTAGAAGGGAATGCCTCAGTGCAACAGACAGTTGCAAAGTTCTGGTCGCCAATCTTTCTGGCCTAGGAACTTGAAACATAAAACAGAACTACAAAAAAATTATTGTAAAAATGTTTTCTTGCTTATGAACTTGATACAAGAGGGGGAAGGATGACTATATAGAAGTAGAGAAGCACTAAGTCAGAGTGGAGAAAAGTGCTTTACAAAGGCCCCTGATGAGGAACTCTCAGTGGAGGTGCCTCAGCCAAGGCCTCTGAAAAGGAGGCCTCTGAATGGAGGTGTGTGGGCTAGGAACACAGATTTGCACATGATTATGGCTGACTTGGGAAGAAATCCTTGGCTAGAATGTTTTCCAGAAAATTGCAATGCACTGGCTTTGCACCAACCAAGTCTGGTATATGGAGGGAAGCTTCTCCAAATGAAGCCTGCCATACAAAGCCCTATGATTAGGTATGAATGGTCATGCATAGGATTTTAGTTTAGAGCCAGACTTTTTAATAGGTGCTATCTCTTTTACTTTTTCCTTCATTAAGCTGGAATGGGACTTTATTGTTGGAACTACAGCAGCCTATCTTGTTCCATGAGGGAAATATAAAAGGAATTCAGAGCTAACTAAACCAGAACAAATAACTGCATGCTTATGGAAGTCCGTTTATATGAGAAGAAATAAGTTCCTAATATTTATATCACCATCAGCATATTTTCTGCTCTTGGTAGCCTAAAGTATTGCTGATTGATACTCCATTTAATCATATAGTACTTTTCATTGTTATGTAAGAGATATGATCTAATTATGTTTCTGGTACCTTAAAAGGACCAATCTCAGCCATCCTCTTCTATCACACTATTTCTCTGTAATTTCTTAGTGCAATTCAGAGCTGTTGATAAACATGTTTTGAAGCTATAAGTTTTAGTGTTTTTTTCATAATTAGGGCATTAGAGATGAAAGCCATCTGTATTCTTAGTTTATTTTTTAGTGATATTGAGCAGAAACTCCTAGCTTTTAAAACCATGACCAATTGCCTTGAAATTAAAAACCTTAGTCTGGGTCCTAGTAAGTATCACTGATTAAATAAAGTACAGATAAATGTCATTTACTTTTGGAATATGCAGCACTTGTTTACATGGTCTCTTTAGGTCCTTGTGTATTTGTTGTTCCTAATAGGAATAAACAGATGCTCAGAAACATACATAGAATGATTTTAATGAAAGATGCTTTCTTCTCATCTAAATTATTCCATCTAAATGTAGGCCAATTTCTTTCTTGTTAACTGGCAAACTCTGATTTTCTTAGGACAATATTTTACAGGAGGAACCTGGGCTTTAGGCACAGCTTTTGTCTTATTGACCAACATTGTATAACCTTAATCAGTTTGTAACTAAGTTTTTGAGAACCTTGAAAACACTTATTTTATTGACCTTCCCTTGGCTTATGTATAGGGATTAGTTATACACTACATATATGGTTGGAATTACAGCAGCCTATCTTGGCTATACTTCTGGCTACTGACACCTAAATGGGTTTTCTTCCTTGTCTTTTAACACCACTGCCGGAATCCAGGTCATTAGAGATAGTTTCTTGGAAGATTAGATAATTTTAAGAGAGAATGTTTCTGATTCTCACTATGTTTCTGATTCTCCTTTTTAATGTGTATCTTAATGACTTGATATTATTCCCGGATGAGGCAAATTCACATTTCCTTGCAGCAGAGGACAGATAAGCATTTGCCTAAATCCTGATGATAAAATTTTATTTTCTCAAATCTAGAGTAACCACCATAGACAATAGCCCTGCGATCTAATTATTTTACTTTAAATAAGTTATTTTAAAACCTAAATCATAAGTTTCTGCAGAGGCCCTATGGGACTCAACTGATTAAGATCTAAAAATCCTATACAGAAGTGTTAACTCATTTACTTTTTTATAGGTTATATATTACTACTAGTTTATCTTGAAGGGCTCATCAGTAAATAACATAGTTTGAAATTCTATATTATATGGGCACTGCTTATTAATATCTGCTTACATAGTTTTTCAGGTTGAAATAAGTATAAGGTATTTTATAGCATAGACTAATTCTGATAATGATAACAAGAGCTAAAATTTATTGGATGTTTGCTGTGCAAGGGAATGTGTCAAGCAATTATATTTATTTTTTACTTTAATTCTCACCACAACCTGATAATGTAGGTAGAACTTTGAGGTCTTTTATAATTTATAGTAAGCTCTGGAATGTTTTCTGAGGAAATCCTTATACATATCTGTAAATATTATCTTGACCCATTTCCATGCTTGGCTTTTCTCCAGACTCATGGCTGATGGGTAGGCTTCTCAAGTTTCATAACAAAATGTTAGCCTTATTCTTTATTTGGATTCACAAAGCACATTATTATGCCTTTAAATAGCAACTCAGAATTAAGTGAACTTGAATTCTCATCTGCCCAGTCTTTGCTAAAGGCTTGATTGTGAGGAGTGTTGTCATGAAAGAGCACCCAAAGAAAAGCATATCCAATATATGCTTGCATTCTCTACTGTCCAATATATAGTAGTTTCTAGTCTCTAGGCTATTTAAATTTAAATGAATTAAAAATTAAATGGAATAAATTCAGTTTCTCAGTTATGATACCCATATTTCAAGCACTCAACATCTATATGTGGCTAGTAACTTTCAAATTGGACAGCACAGATATCGAACATTATGATGATTCTTGACAGTTCTTTTGGACAGTGCTGCAATAGACAACTGTACAGCTTCATCTCTGAACTGCATTTTTAAAAAAATTACTTCCTTGAAATTGTGTTTTGATATGCTGACATTGGCCTGTACTGTGGCCTCTTCAATAATAATAGTTAAGAATAATTAATATTCTTATGTGTAAGATGTTGTCTGAAGAACTTTTTTGAATTAACTAATTTAATTCTTAAAATAATGCCATGAAGGTGTTATTATCAACTACATTTTATAGATATGAAAATTCAAGTTCAGAGAGGTCAAATGACTCACCTATCACCACCAAGACGGTAAATAATAGAGGTGGGATTTAAGTTCTATAAGTTTGGCTCAAAATCTATGTTTATTATAACCACCATATCAAGCTGCCTCTGAAATCACCATAAAGCTGCTTTGGAGTTATTCGCAGGATATGAGTAGTAACTGCATTACTTTTACCACTTTATTTTGTATCCATATTCCTTCTGATTGTGGCTATTTATTCATTTTTATAATTAATGCTTAGTACAATTGTGACCCATCCTGAGTTACCAGATTAGCATAAATCAGATACGGTAACTGGCTGAAGTTAGGACAGACTCCACAAGTTAAGGGCACAGTTCGCCCAAAAGAGTACTTTCACTTAAAATGCCAGCTACAAGTTCAGGAGTCCCTAGACCACCTGTTCTTCTCACCAAGTAGCTATAAACTCAATCCTATGAGCCCATCAGGTCCAATAATTTGCTAGAATGACTCAGAAATTTAGAAAGTGCTACACTTACAACTGTATTTTTATTACAAAGGCTATTAATCAGGATCAGCCACATAAAGAGATCCAAAGATAGAAGTCCAGGAGAGTCCCAGATGTGGAACTTTCATAACTTCTCCTTTACAAGTAGAACCCATTACCTTCATAGCCTATTTTTGTATTCACTAGTCAGGAAGCTTAACTTGAGCCTGGGTGTCCAGAGCTTTTATTGAGTTTTCATTACAAAGGCATGATTCATTAAAAAGACTAATTAAATAATTGGGTACATAATTGAATTCAGTATTCAGCTCTTTCCACTCCCTGGGGGTTGGGCTGACTCAAAGCCCAACCCTCTAATCACATGGTTGGCCTTTCTGTGACCCATCCTGAGTTACCAAATTAGCATAAATCAGATATGGTACAAGGAGCCTACCACAAATAATAAAAACACTCCTCTCGCTGAGGAAATTCCATGGATTTAGAAGTAATCTCCCAGGAAACAGAAACAAAACCAGATAAAGTCTGTATTATACAACAGTATGTATTTTCTCAAGTCTCCCTCAAATCCTTTTTGAAATAAAGTGGAAGATTTATGTATTATTGGGTGTGTATATACAAAAAATATAAACATCACATGTATGTTTTTATTATAGGCTCTAGAGGACTACTAACCATGTTTATATGGATTTCTAAAGGCTGCCTTATAAATAATTTGGTTTATACCCTTATTTCATAGATGAAGAAATAGGCCCAGAGAAGGGAAGTGGTTTGCCCAGCTCATTAGTGACAGAGTTGGAACTCAAACTCAAGGTTTTTAACCTGACATTTATACTTTTATCATCTTAACCATCTTAAGCTCCTCCTATAATAGTAGTAAGTCACAACTTACTACTTTGTACTTGCTGCTTTACTGTTCCTAGAAACCTCAGGCTGCTTTCAGGAGACAGATGTGGCATAATAGGCAAAGCTCAGCATAAACTTTATTTTTGTACCTTCTGCCTTTTATGTATACTATTCCCTCTACCTCAAATGCCATTCTTACCCATTGGCCATTTCTTAATTTTGTTTAAATATACAAAGTAAACATTACCTCTTTTGTGAAGTCTTCCCTTACTTCTCTTTTCACAGAATTAATCTATCCTCTGTGTTTTTACATTTAGAATTTGCCTCTACCTCAGTGGCAATTATCATACTATATTATAATTCTTTTCCACACGAATAACTCAAACCTTTTTTTTTTTTGAGACAGAGCCTCAAGCTGTCACCCTGGATAGAGTGCTAGGGCATCACAGCTTACAGCAACCTCAAATTCCTGGGCTCAAGCGAGTCTCTTGCCTCCACCTCCCAAGTAGCCGGGACTACAGGCACCCACCACAATGCCTGGCCATTTTTTTGGTTGCAGCCGGCATTGTTGTTTGGCGGGCCCGGGCTGGATTTGAACCCGCCAGCTCAGGTGTAGCCTTAGCCTGTTGAGCCACAGGCGCCGAGCCAGACAACTCAAACCTTAACAGAATTCTTTTTTTTTTTTTTTTTTGCAGTTTTTGGCCAGGGCCAGGTTTGAACCTGCCACCTCTGGTGTATGGGGCTGGCACCCTACTCCTCTGACCACAGGCACTGCCCAACAGAATTCTTGATTATTCTTATGAACTGAGAGGAATAAACCTGCCTGTTTCTCTCATTGTTTTCCCAGTCCCGATGTGGCATTATCACTGACTCAGATGCTCAATCCAAAAATATAGAAATCCCCTTAATTTATTTCTTGTCCTCATCTTGCACATTTGTTTAACAGTAAGTCTTTTGGTTCTACAACCTAAATATATCCTACAACTTCCATCTCTTACCTTCTTCAATTCTACTTCCATTCTTGCTTCTTTTCAATCCATTTTCCATGTAAATATGAAACATTATGTCACTTCCAGTTTAAAATCTTCCATTGGTTTCTCCTTTTAGTGAGATTAAATCTAAACTTTTTATTGTGGCTGGTAAAGGCCTGCATGGTGTAGTCTGTTTCTCCTTCAGTTTGTACCAACCTTTCTCTTCTGCTAGACTTTGCCTTTCTTGATTCATGTTTCTCAGACTATTTTTCTTTCTTCAGCTGTACCAAGGGGTGGCTTGCTGTCAGAATGTGGTGGGAGGGAGAAAGATGGTCTCTTCCACTCTCATATTCTCATTAACATCCCCCCAAACCACTTCAGATAAACATAAAATCTGAGGAAAAAGTTTTGCTAGTTATACAAGTTTCTCAGTTTCTCTGTTCTAGCCATTTTGTTGCCAGGATCTTTAGGGTTGATTCCTTTCAATTCTCAGTTAAAATGTCATCTCTTTAGAAAGGCCTTTAATGATCCATTATAGCACTTTCTCACCTCTTTGATATCATCTTGTTTTTGTGTAGCAGGAATCTAGGCCTAGTGGATAGAAAGAATCACTTGAATCCCAGAAATAGAAGAGGAAGGAACTTTATTCTAGCTGGTAGAACTGTGGCAGACTAGATTCCAGAATGATCATTCTTCCTGATCAGCTCTGTTCCTGTCTTTTTACTGGATTCACAAGTAAAGACAGACAAAGGAATTACCATATTGCCTCTCATTGGAGGTGGCAAAGCATGTTCAAGGTTTATAGAAGTGGAAGCAAGCAGCAAGAATTAGTTTTAAGGACCCAGAAAACTAAGTTTTACAAGTTCTTCAGGGCTGGGTTACCATGGGGAGGACCCTGCAGGAGTGTCCTTGGGCCTCTGTGTGAAGCTTTATATTCTTTTAGACTTTATTTTTCCCAGGTATCCTCCCTCATTTGGAGTTTGTAGAACTCAGTAAAATGTATTGTTTGTCTATTGCCTGGCCTCAGTAGGACATATGGCTCCATGATAGCAAGGACCTTGTATGTTTTGTGTATTGCTTATTTCCCAGCAACCTAGTTGCACTAGGCACTTGGTAAACCCCCAACATATAGCTGTTGAGTGAATGAATGCCCATCTGTTGTCTGTAGTAGGTTGTGAACTCCCTGAAAGCAGGCATTGTGACTTTTTTCTTTTTGTATCCCCAGTGCATAGAACAGAGACTTTGATATAGTAGGAAGTCAAAAGAGTTCATTGAGGAATATTGAATTAAATTTGGCCACATTACTTATTATCTATGTGATCTTGGGATAATCCCTTAAGCTTTTTGAACTACATTTGTAATGCTTATTTCTCAGGATCATTGTCAAGATGAAAGTAGGTGCATGGATACAGTTTGCTACAAATGTAATGGATTGTTATACTTCTCATTGGTCATTTCAAAGGAGCTTACATTAGCAATGTATTTCTTAGTAATGCCAAAGTTACTTCTTATCGTCCTTTATAGAACTGAGATGCTTCATATGATACATTCTCAAGAGGTTAAAAGGATGTTATAATAACTTTTTGTTTTATAGTTTTTGACTGGGGCTGGGTTTGAACCTGCCACCTCTGGCTTATGGGGCTGGCGCCCTACTCTTTTGAGCCGCAGGTGCCGCCCTATAAATAACTCTTTTGCTTCTGTACTGTGTGCTGCTTCTGTACTGCGTACTACTTCTGTACTGTACAAGCCTACTTGGTAACTTGGAGCTGCTTACAGACACATTCCTGTTGCCAACACATAGTTCTTATTTTTCCTGTGCTTCCCTGGTGTTTCCATTAGCCACGTAATATAGTTTTTGCTAGCTAAATGATTAGCATCCAACTGTTCTGTGTTAATGCTTGTGTTCAGTTCATTAAAAAAAAGTTCCTGCTAAGGATTCTTAGTTCATTTAAAAACTGTTTAAAGCTCAGAGAGTACTGTTTCTTAATAAAAAAATGCAATCATTCAGCTCAGGGATTTTTCTCCTATGGTAGGACTAAGAATCTTTATAGATATCAATGGTTATTTGGAAAAGTTAAATTGGAGTGCAATTCACTGATGTTGTTAAGCACAACAGCTACTGGAGCTATATTTAAAAATGCATTCTGAAGTGAAGAGTGAAGAAAATTGATTTTGCAGATGCTCTGATGAAAGCAGTCACATTATGTGAGGCATAAAAAGGCAGCTTGAGATAATCTGTTTGGGGGAAGGGTGATTTCAGACTAGCCAAGAATAGGTGACTAGTGGGAAGGCTAGAAATGTGAAAGGTATTATCACTCATCCAAAGGGCATAGGAGTAGGGAGAGCATGAGGCGATAGTGTCAGCCCAGATAAGGCTGGACCATTTCATTTATCTTTAGTTATGTCTCATGTTTTAAAAATCCCGAGTCCTTAATCCAGGATCGCTTGCTTTCTTTTTCTACTTTGTATATTTTACCTTTTCCCATTACTTTCCTCATCACAACATATACATCCTCTCACTTATCCAATCAGCAGCCTCTTAGCTAAGCTGAGACTCTATTTAGTGTGTAATAAATGAGTAAAGCATGATCTTGTCCAGGTGTCACATTTGTATACTTATTAGGAATCCTCTAGGAATGTCATTTCTGACCCCAAGATGATGATAATTGAAGCTTTGATTTTAGACATTTTATTTTTAAGATGCTTATCTTTTCAAAATCCCCCTGCAGCAACTTCCCAAAGGCATTTATCAGCTGTGTCAAAATGGACAAAGTTAGCCTTGAACTGGTTCAATGGGCAGTGACTTGTGGGTGATAGAGAAATGCAGCAGTGTACTGGTGTGAAGTATTCAGGTTCTTCTCTGTCCTCATTTTGGATCCCCCCAAAGTGGCTTTCGTGTCTCTGTCCTGAGTCAGGAGATAAAAATACAGTATAACTCCCAGATTTCATATTAGGAGACTGTTACTAGTGGACTTGATGTACAAACAGCTAGTTTA
This sequence comes from Arctocebus calabarensis, assembly GCA_963573935.1. Lineage (NCBI taxonomy): Eukaryota > Metazoa > Chordata > Mammalia > Primates > Lorisidae > Arctocebus > Arctocebus calabarensis. Next base: position 14,869 of record CAUYON010018678.1, read on the forward strand.
TGTCATTCTACCATTTTCTAATTTACTAGAACCAGTTGACTTGACCAAATCACATTATCTTAACATCATAGCATATCAGATAGAACCTATGTGAAATTGTTTTTGTAAGGTCGAAGTTGTGAAATATTGGGAATTTTACGTTAACATATATTGCTTATAGTGTTTATTCAAATTAATACATACATATGACAGCCACTGGCACAATAAAGATGTACTATGTGTGAGGCACTATTCAAAATGCTTTACATGGATGATCTCACTTAATCCTTACAAACAATTTTTGAGGTAATTGTTGTTGTTCTCATTTTAGCAATGAATAAAATGAGGCTCATACAGGTTGTGTAAATTGTCCATAGTGAATCAGCACTAAAAGATGAGCCAGATATGACCCTGAGCAGTTTGTCTCACAGCTAGCATTCCTAAAGGCGAGGGTACACTGCCTCATATAGTGCCAAACTATGTCTATTGCAATCTCATTAAACAAATGTTTTGCTGCAAACCTAGTGCTCCACAATACATGTGCATAAAAAAATTTTATTATGTATTATAGTGGGGAAGGGTTGAATAGGTAGAATACAGAGGATTTTTAGAACAGTGAAAATATATCATGGTGGATACATGCCATTACACGTGTGTCCAAACCCATAGAATATATAACACCAAGAGTGTATGTTAGTGTAAGTTATGAACTTTGGGTGAATATGATGTGTCTGTTGAAGGAGCTAGGGAAATTTCACCCTCAAATATGAATCCCTGGTATAATGGATACTTTGAATTGGAGGCCATTCAAGGTCAAGAGATATTGGAAGAAACCACCCCTCTATTTGCATAAACTGAATTGGCCTGATTAGAGGATCAAAGGGGACCATTAACTCCTCTTCCCTCTTCCTGTTATCTCAAAATATTTCAGGAACAGAGTCAGGAATGTAGGTGAACTATGGCCCAAATTATTCAGTTCATAAACACCTGTCTCTTAGGTTAATCTACAAGTCAATCTCTTTATGCTCCATCCACCATCCTCTTTAGCAATCTTCCTAGCAACTATTTGTGCCCTATATTCCCCAATATCTCCCCTTGCCCTCTAAAAAGCCTATATAAAGATATCTCAACTCTTTTGGAAAATTGGGTTTCACTCTGATTTCTCCCCGTGTGCACAGTAAATAAATCTTTTCTTTTATTGATCTGCCTTAATTGTGACTTGATCTTTTAGCAAACTTCTGGGGGAAAGGTCAAGTTTTTCCATGCCCTACATATATTACATGCCCTACTTACAGTATGTAGGTTCATCATTTGTAACAAATATACCACTCTGGTGGGAGGTGACGATAATACAGGAGGCTTAAGTGTGTGTATGTGTGGAGGGGACATGGCATATGGGAAATTTCTGTACCTTCCTTTTAATTTTGCTACAAACCTAAAACTGATTTAAAAAATAAAGTCTTAAAGAAACATTTATATCATGTGAGGTCAAAAGCAAAAATACTATAAGGGTAGTAACGTTGGACTATCACAACATGTTATGGTTCAGGTGTATGGTGAGAAAATATTATTAAATTAGAATATTATTTATGTAATGGGAGGTTCAAAGAAAGTTTAAGCCAAACTATGGACACTGAATTCAAAATTGGAAGTAATTTGTTAATCACTAAGTTTCAATTATTGTTGACAAACATACTCAGACATAGTCACTTCCGGATTTATATGCTATGTTACCAGCAGTTGGTGAGTAAAGATACAAGATTATTTCCACTTGCTACACTGGAGAGCTAACTTTGATTTTTCCTTTTCTTTTTTTTTTTTTTGACAGAGTCTCATTCTGTGCCCTGAATAGAGTGCAATGGCATCATAGCTCACAGCAAGCAAACTCTTAGGCTCATGACTCTCTGCTCAGCCTCTTGGACAGCTAGGACTATAGGTGCCTGCCACAACAGCTGGGTAGTTTTTCTATTTTTAGCAGCGACAGGGTCTAGCTCAGGCTGGTGTCAAGCTCCTGAGTTCAAGCTATCCAACCACCTCAGTCAGGTTCCCCAAGTGCTAGGATTATAAGGCATGAGCCACCGCACCTGGCTGCAACTTTGATTTTTTACTTACTGGGAATCTCCTTGGTAAAATTCTGTCTTCCTCAATTTTAAGTCCACAAGCTTGTTCATTCATTCATTAAATACTTATTGAGCATCTACAATGTGCCAGGCACTGGGAATTATATATTAATATACATGTCTAATACATTTCTGCAGCAGAATTACTGTTTAAGTATAAGGATTAACAAAGGATTACTCAGGTGTTTCGTATTCCTTTCAGATATATATAGTCTGTGTTGCATCAGAACTTAATTCTTTTGGTAGTTAAGAAGATTTATGGTCCATTATCCTATTGTATAGTTCAAACACATCAGGTCCTTAACATATTGTATAACTAGCAATATGTTACACTAGTAACACATTGATTTGTATGTGTTACCTGCAGAGTGATTTTCTGTAGCTGTCTGATTTTGGACTAGATCTAAACTTTTACTAAAACCTGATAAAATCAGACCAATGTGGCAAAGAGAAGAATGTTAGCTCACTCCATTCAGAAATTTTGCTAACTTCATGAATTTCTGGCATCATAAGAATGGACAATTTAACTTCTCACATTTTCTCAAAGAAGAAAATTTTGGTCAGTGTTTAAATAGTAAATTTTTATGTTAAGAAGGTTACCCTCTATAGTTAGTGTGCAAGGCAAAATTTGGGTATAACATTAATAAACATTACTTCTGAACATCTAATAAAATTAGTCATAGGGACATTTTTATTTTTCACCACAAGTGTACTGAGATTGGCTAAGGAGCCATAGATTCATGAATTTCACATTCCACTCACTTTAGGCTGTATACTTAACTGAGTGAAATGGTGGGTTGAACTGCTCACATTATTTAAATTATTTTTATTACTGACAATATATATTGGAACTTGTGTAGGTTTAAAGATCATATGATGATAATGAAAACCCACTCTATTGGTTATGTCTCTGTTCTTCTTTAAATTATTTCTCAGTTTCTTTTCCATTACTGTTACAATCCACATGAGTGGAGTGGAAAATGGTAGGATTGAACTTCCAAACACAAACTTGATCCCCAGTTTGGAGATGTTGGTCTTCATGTTCTAATTATCTTTTTGTGGCATCTTGATATTTTGTGACATGTATCAACTGCCTATTAGCATGAGCCTCTAGGACAGATCATCCTAATGTCTTGGTGACAAGCACATAAACTCTCTGTGTTAAGTAAATAGAGAACTTGCAGCAGTTTGAGTGTATTTAAAATTACCCCATCACAAAATCATGACTGGAATAGAAACACAGTCATCTTAAAGCTCCTATCCCTAAGGAAAGGGAAAGGGGAAAGGATCTCAGGTCCATGGGAATTTGAGATATCCAGAGTCAGATATTTGCTTCTGGTGCTTCCAATGTGGCTTCAGCCTAACTTAATTTTTAAATGCTCCTTTTCAGTCCTAACTGCCATAAGAATACTTTTTCCATGGAGGAACATCCCTGAACAAACAAGAACAAAACATCTTTGTTCATGCTGGCATAATTTATGATACCAGCAATTCACACATATCTGCACTTACCCATATATATACAAACACCTTTTCTTCTCTTTCCATAATAATCTTCTAATAGGAGCCCCAGTAGGTAAATATTTCACAATATTATACTGTAGCTCACTATTGCAGCATCTATTACAATTGATCTATTAATTTATAATCATTATAAACATTACTGCAGTTAACCATGGCATCTCTTGTTTTTTTTTTTTTGTTATTGTTGTTTTTGGTTCCAATTGTTAATTTTCAACTACTACAGTTCTCCTTATTATTAAACTTTTAAGTGACTTTCAGTATTTGCTATTCCAGTTTTAAAAGGGGAACATTTATGTCTGCTAGACTCAATGCTTAGAACATTGTAGACCCTCAGTAGGTATCTGTTGAGGACAGAAAGCATGAAATTACTCACAGTACTTGTTAGACAGGAGTAGAGGAATGTATCTTACATTAAGTGATTTACTACCATCTTTGGTTATCATTAGAGTCAAAGAAACAATGAAAAATAAAATAAGTCCATTATCATCTCCTGCAGCTAACAAATCATTATCCACTCATTATTGGTTATTTTGAGCATATATGCCAACATTTTGAACATATAAAAGTGTTTGGATTATATATGATATTCAAATCAGCTCTTTGAAGATTCAGCTGTGAATTGTTTAGTAACCAGGGACTATGCCTTTGAAGCAGGCGTGCAATATGATTTCTTTAGGAAAATTCACAGAAATGAAAGGAACATGAAATGTAAATAATCCTAACTTCTTGCTATGAAGTCATAAGATTGCTTTGTAATTCTAATCTTCTCATGACAAAATTTTACTTGTGTATGAAATAGGATGACCATACTTTATTTTAAATCAAGGAGAAATATACAGAGCATTTTGAACATCTTTTTAAAAGTATATGGAAAAATATATAGAATATTTTAAACCAGGAAAAAAAGTTTTTCTTTATAAGTGGTGCCTGTGGCTCAAAGGAGTATGGCGCCGGCCCCGTATGCTGGAGGTGGCTGGTTCAAACCCAGCCCTGCCAAAAACTGCAAAAGAAAAAAAAAGTTTTCTTTTTTTATTTTTAAACTTTTTTCTTTTTAATACGTAGAAATGGAATTGTGTTTAATTAATTATGATCTGCATATGAGCTAATAGAACATTATGACCTTCAAGATCATCTTGAGACTAAGTCTATTAATGTGAGAATTTGCTCTTTTGCCTTTAAAAATGCCTGTTTTAACTCCTAATTCCTTGTTTTAATGAAAGAGAATCCTATTTCTTTTTAACAACCTTCCATTGGTTTTAGATATCTAAGAATCATATAAGCAGGCTCAAAGAGAATAGAAAAATCATACTGATTATGAATTTTCATTGTTTTTCTGTTTTTTCAACTATTTTTGTTTGTTTGTTTGTTTTTAACACTATGAGTTTTTTAGGTGTAGATCCTGCCAAAGAAGTGAACCCATAATGCTTTCTCCTCTAATTAGTTAACCCTCAAGCTAAATTAGGTCTGAATATGCAATAAATATGCAATAAATATATGATGAGTGCTATCAATTCTGTCTCTGAATGATTAGTCTTCTCATTGTTTATATTACAAATTCAGTAGGAGTAATTATGTAATAAGCAAATGATACTGTCACTTCAAATAAACGGCTCTGCAACTAAAACATCAGGAGTACAATTAAAGGCATCATTCACAGCTTCCAATTTTAATACATAAAGAAGGACATGATTAGATTTTAATAGAACTTGTTTTTGTATTTACTATATTTTTGTTTTATTTCAACTTTGTGATTTCAAAACACCACAAATACTAAACATCCCTAATTTTATACAATGGTGTTGTAGTAAATTTTACTATTCTTGCCTCTGACTTCAAGCTTTCAGTTTCTAATCTATTCATCTATTCTTCAGATGCAAGCACAAGAATTTTTTTTATTTTTTTTGTAGAGAGAGTGTCTCACTTTATTGCCCATGGTAGAGTGCTGTGGTGTCACACAGCTCACAGCGACCTCCAACTCCTGGACTTAGGCGATTCCCTTGCCTCAGCCTCCCTAGTAGCTGGGACTACAGGCGCCCGCCACAATGTCTGGCTATTTTTTTGTTGTAGATTGGTCGGGGTTGGGTTTGAACCTACCACCTTCAGTATATGGGGCCGGGCGCCCTACTCCCTGAGCCACAGGCACTGCTAAAGCACAAGACCTTTTAGTACTTGGGATGAAACAATTAACCAAGGCAGTTTGGCAAATTCCCAGGCCAATGGCAGTTGGCCAGTGGCAGAAAATGTGGCAGAAAATGTATGGTCACACACAAAGCTGTCAAGCAAATCTCCCTTTACCTACTGAGGCTCCTATTCAAAGATAATCAGTTTGGTTGGGTCTGCTTGAGGAATAATGAAAAGAAACTTGAAGACTCATGACTTGGACTGAGTGTCCAAGTTGCTCAGTTACCCTCTTTGAGCCCACTTTCCCCGTGAGTAAAGTGAAACAACTATAATCTACCTGTAGGGTTGTGTGAGGAATGTCTTGGATTCAGGGTGTGAGCCTGTTTTAACTACAAAGTTTGGTATTACTGTTGAACATAATTACTAACTACTAGTACAGTGGTTCTCAACTTTCCTAATGCTGCAACCGTTTAACCTCATGTGGTGACCCACAACCATAAAATTATTTTCGTTGCTACTTCATAACTGTAATTTTGTTACTTTTATGAATTGTTATGTAAATATCTGATATGCAGGATGCATTTAGGTGACCCCTGTGAAAGAGTCCTTTAACCCCCAAGGGGTTGTGACCTACAGGTTGACAACTGCTGTACTAGAGTAATTTGAAGTACTCAAGCTACACCTGAAGTCCAATAAGATCTCTCTGTATTTCTGCCACCATGCCTAAAATTTGCATTACAAAAATAATTCATTTGAAGTAAGTTATTATTTCTCAATGTGCCATCTATAGTCTAACTCAGATGCTTTTTAGGACATGCAGACTCCTGAACCTCAACCCTGGCCTACGGAATTAGGATCTTCCAACTGGAACTCAGGAATCTGCATTTTAATAAGATCTCTTGGTAACTTTTAGGCATTATAAAGTTGAGGAGAACTCTCCCCAATAAGTATTGAATCCTTTGTTAAAAATATCAATGCTTCGATATGGTGGTATGTGTTAGTGTTATTAGCCATTGACATTTTAATGAGTATTAATTAATGAGTATTTTAGAATACTTAAGATTACAGGAAATAGCAGATAGATCAGGAAAAAAAATACACAGAAAAACTGGGGTTAGGAGGATAGGCAGAAAGGTGGGGAGAGCAAGACTGAGGATTACTCACATCATCGAGTATCTTGAGTGAGTAGAGGGTCAAGGTAGGGTGTGGGGGCCAAGGAACATTATGGAGTTGCAAAGACAAACATTTTTTTTGAAAGGTTTCAGGAGCTGAAGTCCAAGGTGTTAAAGAGTGTAAAAGCAAGAATGAGAGAGAAGGAGAATGAGAGCCAGAGAGTGAGACAGAGAAAATGAGCATGAAGATTTGGGGAGCTGGGGTGTAGTGTATGTAGTGGAACAAAGCCTGTTGAATTCATTCTACCTCCTTCATACTCTTAAGATTTCCTTATCATTTAATGGAAACATATATCTGAAGTTCCAGATTTCACCCTCTAAATCCAACTTTCTTTATGCCTTTGTGGTGAAGGGGGAAGGAAGAGAAAATCATATAACCAGATTTTTAACACTTTATCAATGGTTATTACGTGGAAGTTAGATTTAGGATGCACACATTACTGATTTACAGTGCTTTCTAAATGCCAATAGAAGAATGTATGGACTTTAAAGCATTCAAAAATAGGCATACCACTTTATTTTTGAGAGAAGAAAGACAATTCATTTGAGACTCTGAATTATCCACTCACATTCACCGACACCCTGCATCATTATTTGCATCTTATTAACTAAAACTTACAGAGTTCTGAAGACATAGGCTATTCAATATGAATCTCTAGGGCAACCTTTAAAATTTTGAGGGTCTGGGGCAAGAATGCAAATAGAAGCCCAATCATAATGTCCAGGTATTTAAAGCCATAAATCAAGCTAACAAAGTATGAAATAAGATGTGTCTATCCTCTTACATTAAATATTATAATGACTTGGAAGGCCAGGTTCTGGACTCCTTGTAGTTCACTGCCAGAACGCAGTAGCAGGGAGAGCAAGTCAGAAGCTTTGCTCTCCATCCCCAGGTCCACACAGTGCTCTGAGGCCCTCATGTACATGTTTATGATTATTTCAGTCAGCACGGCCAGAGAATTCTGGGGTTCTAGGTGCTTGAAGCTCAGTCCAAGGGTAGGCTTATCCCTAATGAGTCATAGTACAGGGAATGGTCTTCCCTAGGTATAAGGGAAATACTGGGAAGTTATAAAATTATAAGGAAACTTGATCATTTGATCTAAGGCTTTCATTTTATAAACAAAGTAATTGAGATGTGGAGAAGCTGTGTGACTAGCCCAAAGTCAAGACCTTAGTTAATGGCAGAGCTGAGACTAGAGCTGAGATCGTCTTTTACCTTTTCCTCTATGACCAACCTCTTTATATATAATGAAATATTCAAGTATGTATGAAGTGGTACAGTCCCCTCCACCCCTGTGGTGAATCAGTCTCATTTGAGCTCATTGAGGTACGAGGCACTGAGATTTCCAGTACTTGAGCTAGATGTGAGTTTTGGGGGATATTCTCCCCCAGCTCACTGAAGCGGCCTTGCTGAAAAATGCAGGCAGTTATGCCCTAAAGCAAAGAATGTGCCGGAGAGCCCCGCCAAATTGCAGGCAGCTGAGGATTAATCATGTGCCTGGGGCAGTGGGCCCTTACCCTTTGTTCCCTACTTCAATTTATACAATAACTTTCAGTTAATTATATAGGAAAGTAGGCAAACAGAACAGACAACCCAGTGCCTTTGTGGTTTATCTCCATTGTTGTTTATCTCCAAACAGGATGTTCTTAGTTTTAAAGGGTGTGTAAGAGCTTTGCTGTATTAATGCAAACAAGGAATGTTTATGGCAGATTTTGTTACCTTTTGTGTTCTTTATTCTTAGATATGGTTATCTGATGATTTGTGGTATATAAGAATTTTAGTAAAGATGGGTAGTTGCTGAATGCCCAAGTGAGCTGAAGTCTTCCCTTTTTAAATCAATCATTTTATCTGTGGTGCTTCCTCTGTGTTACTGACTAAATAGATTAGTGGACAGCAACATAGGTATACTTTACTTCTAAAGTTTTAACAGTTTCAGAATGCTGTTCAGGCAGTCTTTTAAATTAACATGTTCCCTAAGATAACTAGTGATTTAAGCTAGAAGCCTGGATAGTAGTGGGTTCATCCCGTTATTGCACTAACCAGGAATAAGGAAGGGGGTAAAAGTAGGGATGTGGAGGCTTCCCTGAGCAACAGTTATAATTGATAACAGAATAAAGGAAAACATGAGTTAAGAAGTGGTCTTTTTCACTGTAAGTCAGAGAACCTTCCCTCACATGGTGGCACGATAGGAAATACTCTTGGTGATATACCAATCTTTTCTTTCATTATTCTCTATGTGGGAAGAAATTCCTTTGACATCTTCTAATATGGATAGAAGTTAAATAAAATACATTTTCATTCCATTTTCCTGATTCCCTAACCCTTGGGACCAACCAAATGAGTTATTATTATTTTTAGCTTGTTTGTCCTATTTTAGAATTCTTACCAACCCTGAGGGGAATTCAATTTTAATGTCCAGACTGGGTAACTATATTTTAATCCTGGCTAATACTAGCTACTTATACAATTTCTCATTAGCAGAGTAAGAAAGTTTGACTAAATATCGTGGAGATTAAGAGACTAGCCTCTGAAAATTATTCTTAGCTGCGCGACCTTAGGCAAATCACTTAAACTCTCTGAATCTCACTTTCTTCATCTGTAAAACCAGATATGTAGCACTACAGTCTATCAGTAGAGTAGATCTAGGTCCTTATGTTGACCACCTCTATCTGTTGACCAGTTTGTTATTTCAGTGGCCAACTATAGAGATTCTACTGTGCTACATACATTACCAACTCATTGCATCCCAAAACAAGCTTATCTCTCATCTTTATTCTACTTTTCTTCTTGTGTTTCCTATTTTGGTGCTAATACCACCATTCACTTAGTTTGCCCAAGCCAGAAATCTGGGAATCATCTTTTATAACTCTTCTTTCCCCTTGTCCCTGAAGTCCAGTCAATTACTTAATATTGTCTACTGAATTTTCTAAATATTTCAAACTAAATTAAGATTTAAGTATTTTTTATTCCCCTCTCCTTGCATTGTCCTATTTGAAAATTTTTTTTTCCTATAGAAACCCTCTAACTGGTTTCCCTACCTCCATTCTTACTACAGTCAACCCACCATATTGCCTTTAATGTGATCTTTCTATTTGTTTTTTTTTCTGTTGCAGTTGTCACTGCTGTTTTTAGCTGACTGGGGCCAGGTTTGAACCCACCACCCTCAGTGTCCAGGACCAGTGCCCTACTCCATGAGCCATAGGTGCTGCCCCAATGTGATGTTTCTAAAACACACATTTGTTAACGTGACTCCTTAAATGTGATTTAAACGTACTCAAAAGGGTAGAGTGTGCTTTCCTTAGCATGGCACAAAGGGATGTTATGTCTGAGCATAGTCTCATTTTTCATTCCACCCTCTGGCACCTGACATTTCAGTTATACAGAAGAACTTACTTTGTTCTGAGCTTACCTCATGTTTTCTCTTACCTCTGAACATACTGTTCCTGTTTAGCATGTCTTGCCCAGGCCACAGCTCCATCTCCTCCTTACCTTACTAGCCCATCTATCAGTCCTTAAGATTCCTATTAAATGTGAAGGCTATGGGCATGGGTGGAGTTGTCTACTGCCTCTTTATGTTCTCGTATCATAGAGGTATCTCTTTTCTCATCTATATTACGATTTTTCTAAGAGCAGAGACACTTCTTGTATTTCAGTGTTCAGGCAAGTAGACAATAAATATTTGTTTATTTTTGACACAAATGATTGGTCAAATTTAGATTAAATCATTTGACTTGAGTTATTCAGACAACTCTTAGATTTCTTTGGCACTGATAGATACATTTATGAAACTCAAGTCTAACTATCAAATAACAAAATCTGAAAGTCAATTTATCCCTTACTTTTAGATTTATCTTCTGTTCTAGGGACTTACTTTTTATAAACTCCCATGTGCTAACCAACATTTTGTTAAATGCATGATGAGGGGCTTTCCCTGTGTGTTAGAGAATCCTGGAATAGATCACATAGCATCTGCAAATACTCCTTGCTGCTGATCGTGGCAAAGTCCTTAGTAATTGGCGAAATTCTGCATGATACATTGGGTTACATAGAGCAAGGTGTTTATTCAGCGATACTCAAATAGAGAATATCTACTCTCCTTAAGGACACTTGAATAATACTTTTTTTTTCTTTTTAACCAGAATATGAATTGAGATTAAGATTCTGTTTTCTTATCTTTGTGACTAAGTAGTCTGCATGACAGAGTCTCAGCAGTATTCTAATGCTAAAGCAGAGTTTTGGTGAATGACATAGAGCCCTATATTGCGACATTCTTCAAACTCATTTCCATCTCTTCTGTCTTATAAAAATATTGAGGTATATAGTTCATCCATAAGTGTCTGGCTTAATCTTCTTCTGAGTTTATCCTTTTTATCCTTCCTATAAAACCATGGGAAAAAAACTGCCTATTTTCCTTTTTGTGTATGGTATGAGTGATAGATCAAAGTTCATTTTTTTTTTTTATTTTTTGCTAATGGATATTCAACTGTTCTAGCACCATTTGTGGAAAAGAAAAGTCTTTCTTCGTTGACTTAACTTTTTACCTTTGTCAAAAGTTAGTTGACTCTATGTGTGATGGTTTAATTCTAGATTCTCAGTTTCATTGAACTATTGTTTATTATTATGACAATACGACTTGATTACTACTTTAAAATCAGTGCTTTAAAATCAGTAATGTAAGTCCCCTATCTGTGTTTTTTTGTAAAATTAAGCACAGTTTTTTTTTCCTCTGTACTTTTAAAAAATTTTCAGATTAATGAGGGCACAAATGTTTAGGTTATATTGTTTCCATTTCCAAAGTAAAGTTCAAGTTGTAGTTAAGCCATTAATCCAGGGACTGTGCTGAACACCATTTCATTGTGCACATTGTGCACTGCCTATCACCCTCCCTTCTTTCCCCTCCCCTCACCCTCCTCCTTCCCTCCTTTCCCTTCCCCTCACCCTCCTCCTTCCCTCCTTTCCCTTCCCACTTGTGCTTTTTCTTTTGTGTATAGTTGTTTATATGTTGGTTTCATATTAGTATTGGGTACATTACTTTTCTCCCATTCTTGAGATACTTTACTAAGAAGAATGTGTTTCAATTCCAGCCAGGTAAATACATAGTTTTTTTTCTTTCTTTCTTTTTTTTTTTTTTTTTTTGCAGTTTTTGGCTGGGGCTAGGTTTGAATCTGCCATCCCCGGTATATGGGGCCAGTGCCCTACTCCTTGAGCCACAGGCTCCACTCAATACACAGTTTTTAAAATCTGCTTTTCTTCCTAATCTCCAACCCCTATTTTAAATTACTCTTAACTTGATGCATCTGGTTAGTGTAAAATTAAAGCACTGTTTTTCAAAGTGTGGTCATTGGAATTTGTTACCAATGCAGAGACTCCGGCTCTACCTCAGATATTTTGAGTTAGAACATTTGGGTGAGTTAGTAATCAGAATTTTGACAAGGCTTCCAGGTGGCTCTGGTGCCCTCTGAAGTTTGAGTACCACTGATACAGAACATTTCTTTGCTCCAGGGTTCAGTAAACTTTCTGTAAAGAACCAGTTAGTAAATATTTTAGACTTTGCAGGCCATACAATGTCTATAATGATGGCTCAGCTCTACTGTTGTAGCCCCAAACCAGTCATAAACAATATGTAAATAAATGAGCATGGCTGTGTTCCAGTAAAACTTTATTTACAAGAACAGGTGGTGGGCAGATGTGGTTTGTCTGCCACCCCCTGTTGTATTCCATTCTTACCTCTCTTACATCTAAAATCTTTTGTTCCATTGTTTTTGGAGATCCATGTTCTCTATCATTTTAGAATCTCTATTTTAAAACTCCTCAGTGAAAATTCTCTTGGTTAATTAACGCTAAGTATTTGTTTTAACACAGCTTTTCCAGTACTGCCATCTGATATTTTATCTCACTTCAGCTAGCCCCTAATGCCTGCTACTTTTTTATTTTAAAAGCCTAGCATCACTCTTGAGTATGCCATCTGTACAAGCCCTACATGTTGGCCAAATGTAACAGGAGCTTTTATTTTTTGTAGAGATAGAGTCTCTCTCTCAGCCTGTTGCCCAGGTTAGTATTGAACTCCTGAGTTTAAGCAGTCCCCCTGCCTAAGCTTCCCTAAGTGCTCAGATTGTAGGCATGAGCCACCGTGCTGGCCTACAGAAACTTTTAAATCTCTGCAAATCACCAGACCTAAAGAGAGTATGATTGCATTAGTTTTCTAGGGATGCAGTAAAAAAGTCCCAAAACCTAAATAGCTTAAAACAGCAGGGATTTGTCTCACTGTTCTGGAGGCTAGAAGTATGAAATCATGGTGTCTGGAATGCCACACTTCCTTTGAAGGCTCTGGGTGATCCTTTCTTTTCTCCTCTTTCTGGCTTCTGGTATTTTTCAGCAATACTTGGTGGTGTCTTGTAGATGCCTCATTTCAGTCACATGGCCCCCTTTCCAAGTGTGTCTCACATTGCCTTCCCTCTGAGTGTCTCTATGTCCAAATTTTTCCTTTTTATAAAGATGGTAGTCATACTAGATTAGAACTCACCCTAACGATCTCATCTGAACTCAATCATCAACAAATTCCTGTTTCTATAAAGTGACATTCACAGGTACTAGGATTAGGACTTCAATATCTTACTTGGGACATAATTCAACTCAGTGATGAAGGTGGGAAATAATGTTTAATAGCAGCTCTTCTAGATAGAAACTTCATATATGAATTTGTAAGCATTATCTGTTCCACTTCTTGCAAAATGTAATATTTGCCTCTGGGAAAGGTGCACAGAGGTATCTTTTTTACTTCAGTAAAAAAAAACAAACAGTTATAATTTCTAAATCTATTTCCCCCCCCCAGGAGAGAAAAAATTTATTACTTGTACAGCAAATGTTAGAAGATACTCAAATTATCAACAGAATTTAAGTTTCTGAAGCAGTATCTAATACAGTTTCTGCTATACAGCATGTGTTCAATGTGTGGAAGTGTCCAGAGTGGAGACAGAGATTAACATTTGCTAATCCACACTAACTTTAGCCACCATTTGTTAAGCTGTACTTTGTTTAAAAGATGAAGCTTAGAGAGATGTAGTATGAAATGACTTACTTAATGTCATGACCAGAAAGGGGCAAAAGGGACTTTAAACCAAAGTAGTTTGAAAACTCATAAAAAAAACTTTTTTATTGAAATGTAATATACACACAGAAAAGTGGACATATGACAAGTGAAAGAAAACCCGTATTTTTAACCACTGTGCTATTTTCATCTCATTTTGCAATTCATTTTTTTTTTTTTGAGACAGAGTCTTACTATGTCACCCTCAGTAGAGTACTATTCCATCACAGCTCACAGTAACCTCAAACTCTTGGGCTTAATCAATTCTCTTGCCTCAGCCTCCCAAGTAGCCGGGAATGCAGGCACCTACCACGATGCCTGGTTATTATTATTATTATTTTTTAATTGTAGTTGTCATTGTTTAGCAGGCCCAGGCCGGGCTTGAACCTGCCAACCCCCCAGCGTATGTGGTTGGTTCCATAACCACTGAGCTATGGGCACTGAGCCTGCAATTCTTTTTTATAACACATTCATTGATTACTTACTACAATTAATAGCGTGGAGATCAACCTTGGTTTTGAGTAGAGCTAGAGCTGGGGAGGTCAAATGTCTTCATCTGTCATCCCATAATGAAAGGCTCAGAACTTAAGACTAAAGATTCATCCTTGGGCAAATTAGTGTCATTGAAGTTTTCTAAGCAAGGTAGAGATATAGCTAAATTGAAGTTTGGGATATATGCTTTGGGCAGGTTGGGTTAGCAATAAGCGGAGATTTTGTCCATTACTTAAAAAATCTGGAACTTTAGATTCAGACCATATAGAGGTTATAATTGTGTCTTAATTCTTGTTAATAGTCATCTAGTTCTTATTGAAGGAATATAATCTGCCTGTGAACTCCCTGAAAATAGATGCACTATATTGGATAATGGTTACTGCCAAGTGCCCAAGACAGTCTTAAACTTCTGTGAGCACAATAAATACTCATGTATAAGACTCTTGACAGAAGTGGGTAAGACTATGGTTTTCCATTATTGGAATACTGTATTTCATGCTGAACTTTCCAAGAAGCAAGTAAAAACCAGATGCTATCTCTTCCTCTCCCCTGTATCGAAAAAGTACTTGCCAAGAGACTTACTGGATTGTCATTCACAGAAAAATGCAAGTCAAATCGTAGGGCTTGCTTCTTTGACCTTTATGCTGCGCTCTTTATAGAAGAAATTAACAGAGTGTATGTCTGATTTTCTGGTGCTACCATCAAGCTATCCATCAAATAGCCAGTGATTCTGACAGTTTTTCTGAGTTTTTGTTTGTCTTCTCACTGGTGATCCTTACTACAGGCTTGTGTGTGTCCCTGGCAGGGCCATGGAAATGGAAACAATACAGCCATCTCTATCCTGCTACAAGATAATTCATAGAAAAACAAAGGGGGATTCCTATACAGTTCTGTATCAGGAGGCTGATATGGGAAATTAATAAACAGTATTAAACCTAAATATACATCTTGATGTCCCTTTATGATTTGGACTGATACAGTTGAAAGTACACAGACTGGGAGTCAGTAACCTAGGTTCTTGTTTCAACTCTGTAAATCTAGACCTCAAGCAGGGAACTTATCTTCCTTAGGCCTCAATTTCTTTTCATACAAAGGAGCATACACTGTTCCTTATAGAAATGTCTTAGCAAAAATGGGTCCATGGAAAGCAAGCTGGGACACTAATACAAGAAAACCAAAGTGTCACCAAAGAAATTGAAGGAAGATCCTGTAATATAGTCTTTGAAAGATTCTTAGATCACTAGATAGATTTTTCTTAAATATTCATGTTGTTTTTATAATCTCTTTCTCAATTTCTTTCTTTCTACATGAAAGGAAGGTTTAAAAGAGGCAGGTATGGTATGGTGAAAATAAGGAATGAGAATTGGTTATTGGAGTGTGTTTGTTTTTCTTCTGTTCCTGAACTGTCACAGTGACATGGAAACCCTAGCAGGTACTAGGAGAAGGGTGGTGCCTATGTTTCCTTGGTGTAGAGGTAGACAGTGTATTTTTTCCAGGCTGGCACTAAGTTCAATACCCAGTGAACTTACTTTATCTCAATAAAGTAAGAGATTTTTATGTTTTTGATACATACTGGGCATTCTTCTCCCTTCAACTTTCCCACTTGGGCTAAAGAATAAGCACAGTTTTAGAGTGCTAGTAGTGGGCTCTAAAGTGATGTGTTTGTGGCTCTATGAAGTAGGTTTCTTGTACTATCTTGCAAAACCTTTGTTTATATCACTACTGTAACTTACTACATTCTGTCTTGTGCCTTTATGGTTGTTTATATGAACATTGAAACCATAATAAACTCCTTCAAAGCAGAAACTGTTTCTGGTCTTTGGTAATTGCAAAGGATGCTGAGTATGATACCTGGCACAGAGCTGATGGTCCTTGAGTTGAAATCAATTGGGAAGAATTCCCTTGAGTTGTCTAGCAATTAGGGCACTAGCGTAAATGAAATACATACTTTTTAAATAATCTATTAAACTTCTATGCTCCAGGTATTGGGCCAGGTTGCCAGGGAGTATAAATACAGAACACAATATGGAATGCATGACTTGAGTATAGAAATACCATTTTGTGAGCTAAATAGTTTTTATCTTATGGACATGGTAGAAGTGGTCAATTCTAGAGCTTATATGTGTTGTAATAAAGCAATTACTAGTAGATGACTTTCTGTCTCACTTGTGAAGGAGGAACTTAAAATCTTGATTGCCTTATGCTGTAAAAGGGAATAAATAGAGAAGTGTATAGAGATAAGAGGAGCAATAAGGGAAACAAAGTATAAATCATCCTGATGATTACAGGAAGAATGCTGGGAAGAGAGAATCCATGGGCCAATTATGGCAGATTGGCCTAGAAGTCAACTCTTGCTCTCTCAAGTGTTTCTGAGAAAGTAATCCTGAGGGTAAAATATTATGATATAAAAACTAGAAGAAAACTATTGACTGAAAATATTTTGGGGAAAGAAAAATCACTTATTTCTAAATGAAATAGACAGAAGATAATGACCATAAGGTTGATAAATACTCCATCATCAACCTGTGGATAGAAAATAGGCCACGTGGAAAGCAACCTTAAATGACTATTAAGGCCTAGTACTGTATGAAATGGGGAGGGAAGGCAAAGGCACCTTTCCTAAAATCGTTACTAGTGTAAAGGATGCAGTGAGGAAACCTGTGGGCATGGACTAGTGATGAGATAGAGAAGTGAGAATTCTGGGCTGGAGTTGTCTGTGGTGCTAAAAGCCTACTATTGTTCCATGAATTATGCAGGTGATAAGAACAAGCATCAAGCAATGAAAACAATTAAATGGAGTGGACACACCTGAGGGCAAGAGGATTATTGATTCATTTCATAGCTAGGAGGATGAAGAGTAAGAAGTTGGTCTTCAATTGGACACTAGAAGATGTTACAGATACTCAAAGGTGTAGATAGATGTGTCCAAGGCTTCTCTCTGGATAAACTTTGAAATAATGGAAGGCTATGAAGGTGTTTTAATGAGGCCATGAATTTATGTGAGAAGATATATGCATTTTATAATCAGCAGCACTACTGAAGTTTGCATTTAATTGCTGAAAACTAGGAAAAAATTCCTTTATTAATTTATTTTAAATGTTTACTGAAATCTACTCTGTGCTGGACACTGTTCTATGCAGTGAAGATATAGTGGAGAACAAAACAGAAAAGCCCTGATCTTATAGAACCTTCATTCTAGTAAATATATTAAATTGGGTACTTGTGGTTTAAAGCATAGTAGGAGATAGATAACGTGCAACATTGTTGGTAAGCGTTGGAGGTAATTTGCATTCTGGTTTCCAAAAGCTGTCTAGCTTGTTGCAAGTCACTTCCATTCTGTGGGCCTCACGTTTTTCATATGTCAAAAGAGAGAAACAGACTAGCTTATAATTCCTGTGGTTCTGTCTTTCTTCTGTGCTGCAGGAACCCCTGTGTGTGTCTGACAGACAGAACCAGGTTTTTCCATGGTGATAGGAATGAGTATCTACTTTGCCATTTTACACTTACCTTTCATGAACAAAGTTATTCTTGGTCTCTGGTGTACATTTTTTTCTTCTTAGTTTCAGATGAAAAACAAAATCCTAAATTGTACTGTTGGGCTCAGCTTTGGTCACACATTGTCATACCTGGACTAGTTACAGTATTTGGGGGGATGAAATACCGTGATTAGTCTGGCATTTAATTATGAAGAATATCTGTAGAGGGGAAGAACTAGGGGAGCCTCTGTGATAGGCACACAGATTTTGGTTCTGTGTTTAATTTCATGTTAGGGAATTTTTCCTGAGAAAATTGTGTGATATTACTAGAAGAAAAGGCAAAAGATACTGAGGAGATCAAACCTGAAAACTTTTGGGGTTTCTATCTGCAATCAGCAAAGCCTAATTTTGTCTGGTTAAGAATGCAAATGAATAATGAATGACGGGGAACCTACAGATTTGTTGTGAAGGCTGGGAACCAGATTTAAAGTTGAGCCCCAAATCATGCCATAGAACCAAGCTGAACAGACAGCTGCTGCCCCTGCTTCTAAATCTTTGAAGTCACAGTTTGTAACTGCTCCCATTTCTTTACCATGAAAATGACATGGCTTTTCTGTACCTTATTGCTTCCAGGAGGGAAAGAGTAATCACTCACCTCTTCCCCTTTCCTTGAAAGTTCCTAAGTCAGTATCTGACATGGGACCATCACATGCCTATGACAAGGAAGTTGGGGAAAGCCAGTATCTAGCATTTTTAACTC
Organism: Arctocebus calabarensis; assembly: GCA_963573935.1. Lineage (NCBI taxonomy): Eukaryota > Metazoa > Chordata > Mammalia > Primates > Lorisidae > Arctocebus > Arctocebus calabarensis. The sequence continues at coordinate 33,601 of CAUYON010018678.1, forward strand.
TTATGAAGGAGGAAGTTTTGCTCCCTTCCCCCCATTAGTATTGATTAAATGGAGATTTCTCAAATACAGAAGTTCTAAAACTAGGCAGAAAAGATCTATCACATCTGTTACATGTCATTACCACCATAGGGCTTTGTTTCTCTGCTTATGAGCCGAGGCACAGTGCCTAACTTGGCATAGGCATTGACCTCCAGAGGTGAGGAAAAGTCAGCCCTCCATTACAAGCTTTGTGTCAGGAGTTACAGAAAGAAGGTTGGAGGTCTCAGTAAGATGATGGTTCCATAATATTTTCTTAGAGAAACACTGTCCACCCCTCTGAATGAATTCCATCTTATTCTTTTCAAATAGCCTTTTTTGAAATTTGCCAACGTAAAACCAAAAGATGTATCTCACCTTCTCTGCTGAGCCTTGGCAGTCCTCTTTCCCCTACCTGAGTTCACAATGACATCCTTCCCTATTGGCAATTTTCAGAGAGGACTTTACTTGAGATTGTAGTCATATATAAAAGAAACTATAATTTGGATGTGTTCAGGAACTGAGATGTGGTGTTTCCCCAGCTATTGACTGGTGAGCATCTTGTCTTTCCTTCCTATAATGCAGTTCTTAGAAAAACTCATATTTTAAATTCCTGGTCTATAGACCACTTTTTCTCAATGGAGGACACTCAGTAGGCAATCAGTAAATCTTTTTTCGAATGAATGAACAAAGCAGTGTAGAGTTCTGGAAAGAGCCCTGGTTTGGGGGACAGGTAGATGGAGAGGTTGAATTTGTTTTTTTTTTGAGGCAGAGTCTCACTATGTTGTCCTCAGTAGAGTGCTGTGTCATCACAGCTCACAGCAACCTTAAACTCTTGGGCTCAAGAGATTCTCTTGCCTCAACCTCCAAGTAGCTGGGATTATAGGTGCCCGCTACCACACCCAGCTATTTTTTGTTGCAGTTGTCATTGTTGCTTAGCAGGCCCAGGCCTGGTTCGAACCCACTAGTCTTAGTGTATTTGGCTGTAACCACTGTGCTATGGGTGCTGAGCCAGAGAGGTTGAATCTTGTTGCAGTTACTTCATAGCTGTGTAACCCTTTAAAACCCTTTACTTAATGGCAATGAACTTTATTTATTCAACTGTAAAAGGGAGATAAAAGTCTCCAACTTGCATGTTTATGGCAAGGATAAGATGATATAATTTATGTAAAGCGACTGTAATATAGTAGGTGCTCAGTAAAATAATATTTTATTATTCATGTTAGAGTGGTAATTCTTTAAATGTTAAGTGAATAAATGAAAACCTGAGTGGATGTTATAAGAAATTCCACTGATGGATCAAGAGTTCCTATTGGGTTCTTAGTGAGTTAAGTTCCTAGGGATTAGAATTTTATGTGATGATTGTGAAGGTGAATACAACTATTACATTCAGACCCAGAATCCATCATCATGCATTCCCACATGCTGCCACATCTCTCTAGAATACCTCTGCCCCACTTCTTCACCTGAATATCTTCACACATTCTACAATATTCAACTCAGTATTTGCTCCTTCTTCTGAAAAGCCTTTCTGGACCTTTTACTCTAGGTTTAGTGCCATGCCATTCTGCCATAGCCTCTGTCACAGTGCTTAACTAGAGATAAAGTGACTAGCCCTCACTATGGTGCCTGATTCTTTGCAAGTTAAAGGAATGAAGGGAGGGACTGTTGTCCAATTGTCCAATCAGATCTGACACCTTGGACAAGAGTCCTAACCTAAGCTTCAGATTTCTCAGTAGTAAGATGAAGATGGAATTTGACCTCTTTGCCTTTCATTAGATTTTAAAAAAACAATATATTTTTGCTGGGCACAGTGGCTCATGCCTGTAATTCAAATACTTTGGGAGGCACAGGCTGGAGAATCACTTGAGGTGAGGAGTTCAAGATCAGCCTGGAAAACCTAGCCAGACTCCATCTCTACAGAAAGGAAAAAAAATTATCTGGGCTTGGTGATGTTCACCTGTAGTCCTAGCTACTCAGGAGGTTGAGGCCAGAGGAACTCTTCAGTCTAGGAGTTTGAGGTTACAGTAAGCTATAACTACAATACTGTACCCAAGCCTGGGGGACAGAGTGAGACCTTGTCTCAAAAAAAAAAAAATATATATATATATTAAAAATTTATGTTGTTATTTATAAAGCAATTGCAGGAAATATTAATAAAATCATAATCTCAATCACACTCCATGTTTTAGAATAACTGCACAAAGAAGGTAGATGGCAATGTAGTTAGCCTAAAACAATGAAATGATACTAGCTTTTAACTTAAAGTTGTAGGCAAAAATGAGAATAAAAATGAGAAAGAAAAAAATGAATATTTTGGGGGCATATTTATATTTATAGGAAATTTCTCTGCTAATAAATAGTAGGTCAATTGAAAGTACACTAAAAGAATATCTTCAAGGATTTGACCAAGTATATGTTTCCTTCTGAAGGTGAAATCTTGGGCTAAAATAACTGTTCGACTGTACAAAAATCTTTATTGTATGTGTTTAAGCTGTGTAAAATGATGTTTTGATATATATGTATCTGCTAGACTTCTGAGGATCAAAAACTATTGTAGCTATAACCTAACAGGGTCAAGAGCTTGTCTCAAGTATTCAGAAGACCAGGGTTTGGCTAAGTATCAAGTTTTTAGTTAGCTTATGCAGTATGACCACATTTTTATAGTGTTGGGTAGGGATTGCAGCCAGGTGACATCACTTTAAATATCTCTGGGAAAAAGGAAAGTTGGAGAAATTAGGGAAATTGTCAGAGACTAGAAATTTAGAGGGAATTCTAGAATATTTTCTTCTAGAAATCGAGCCATGAGTCTAGTCATGAGTCCAGTGACATTATTCAATAGTGCTTTTGGAATTCATTGTGTAAGCTTTTGTTTAAGAGGGTGGGATTGAGTGTGGGGAGTGAGTAGAATTGATGATTGTTACTTGCTTCAGGAGGCCATGAAGCTTCGGTCTAGTCAGGTGTAGACAATTTAATTTACAAATGTAAAAGTTGTTTGTCTTGAAGCCCATCTGTGAGGTGAGTTTAGAAACTGGACTACTCTTCTAGACCATCTGGCAAATGGCCTCTAGGATCAATCCTTTCCTTACTCTTCCATCTCTCACTGCTTTGTCTCAGGCAAATTTGTAAATGAGACCGAGTTTATTTTAAACATTAAACTTCCCCATTTCTGTGTTCTTCGCACTGTCCCCTTCCTCAATTTAGTATTTCTACATAATCTTAATGTTTATCCATCTTTTAGCCCATAGTCTTGTCTCAGACTCAAGAATATCAGTTATTTAGATATTTATGTGAACTTAGCTAATGAGTACTTGCGTTTTCATCATATCGATATTTTAATTGAATTAGGGAACAAAGGTCATTGTTTCCCAATAACAGGGTTTAAGACACACCTTGTAAGCAGAGGAGAATTTTGAGGATGACAGATGATATAAATAGCTAGCTATCATGCTTTCTAGGGAAGGTCAGCTATGCCTGGAGTTGTCCAGTCCTGGTCCATGTGCATCATTTATTTTTTCTCTTCCCTTCCCTTCCCTCCCCTCCTCTTTTCTTTCTCTTTTCATTCCCTTCCCTTTCCTCCTCTCCCCTTCCTCTGTCCCTCCACTCCCTGCCTCTTTCTGTCTACATTTTAAATATCATTATATGTTATATATACTTACATATTTATATGTTATATATACTTATTTTTTAAGTATATATTTATACATGTATTTGTACATATTATATATATATGTATGTATGTATGTATTTCTTCTCTGCTATATGGAGAAGTACCCCAGATTGGCGGATAGCACTCTATATTTTGCATGTATAAATATCTATATTTTAATATTTATTTATTTGTTATATATATTTATATACATTATATGTTCTTTATATACTTATAAAAATATATATTTATGTCTTTGCTTATCCTCTGTTGGATGAAACACCTCAGACTGACAAGACTGTGCCAAATTGTTTTATAGAGAACAATGATTCTAAACGACTGAGACCCTATCAAGTGTTACTCCTCTGGTCCAAAGCAAAGAAGCAGGCTGTATGCTGGACTCCAGGTGTCAAAGTCATTTGTTTCCTTGGTGACCAGAGGACACATACTGCTGCTTTAGGAGAGAGTAGAGAGAGAGTTTGCAGGCTGTTTGGGGGTATAGGGATGTGACTAAAGCCTATGGAACCTGGTAACATACAGGGGTCTTGTATTCAAGTCCTATCTGGTGACTACCTTCCTGAGCTCTTAAGAATAAAAGAGACGGGCTGAGTGCAGTGGGTTACACCTGTAACCCCAGCACTCTGGGAGGCCAAGGCGTGTGATTGCTTGAGCTCATGAGTTCGGGACCAACCTGAGCAAAAGCGAGACCCTTATCTCTACTAAAAATAGGAAGCAAACAAACAAACAAAAAGACAGAGCAAGAGGATCGCTTGAGCCCAGGAGTTTGAGATTACTGTGATCCGTGATGCCATGACACTCTACCGAGGATGACAAAGTGAGACTCTGTCTCAAACAAACAAACAAGCAAACAAAACCCCAAAACAAAAAAGAATAAAAGAGTAGGCGTTCCTGTTTTGTGGTCTAATTATGATGGTTCGAGAGTATGCCCAGATGCTTGTAGCACTCTGCTAATTCAAGGCCAGATGTTTACCAGTGCATAGGAAATAGATTTTCATAGGATATAGAGGACTGGTATCTCTGTTGCTTCTTTTTATTATTAAAATAGGATTGAAATAATTATAAAAATAATTACTTAATAATTATAAGGATATTTACTCAACAGTAGAATTCACTGCAGTCTTTACTTTGTATTTAAACCCATAAACCAGTAAACCAAATCTCTAAAGGCTTAATTTTACATATTAAAGATATGCAAACACTATCTTTTGTTATAAATATGCACCCATTGAAGTGATGCCTATTTCTCATAGGCAGAACAAATAAATAAGTGGTTCAGACACAGCATCAACTGAAGCAGGCTAAACAATATTGTCCTCTATCTATCACCATTGTGCATTATCTTCAAGTAGATCTGATACCTACAGGCCAGGGAGAAGCCCCATAAGTAAGGAACTCCCAGTCTTCCTTACCCCAAATTGCAGTATCAGTGAATTTTGGAAATAGTAGAATGTGGCCATAGATTTTAATGTTGACAAATGAGGGATGATTGCTTCCTGTTTGGGGATTATCTATGGTATGTTCAAAATTTTGGGGAGACAGATAGGTTAGCTCAATCTGAGGAAGAAAGTCCTAATGAAGTAGGTCAGAGAAGGAATATGTTGACTCCAAAAGTCATTAGTTTCCTATTATGGTGGTTATCTCATTATGTTGATTCAGTGAACTGTGTGGGAATGTGATAGAGGGATTTCAAGCACTGAGTAGAGCTGGGCTAGGTTGTATTGACACTGAATCTAAGCTGAATAAAGTTTTATTACACCTATAATCCTAGCACTCTGGTAGGCTGAGGCAGGTGGATTGCTTGAGCTCATAAGTTTAAGACCAGCCTGGGTGAAAGTGAGACCCTGACTCTACTAAAAATAGAAAAACTGAGGCAAGAGTCTCGCTTGAGCCCGAGAGTTGGAGGTTGCTGTGAGATGTGATGCTACAGCACTCTGCCCAGAACAATAGCTTGAGACTCTGTCTCAAAAAACAAAAACAAGCCCATGTTTAAGGAGAAAAGTGTGTATAGTCAAAATTACCATTGAAAATCCCTCAAAAAGACTCTATCACAAACTCTCTCAGCAGATTCAGTGATTCTCCCTATTCCTTCAGACTTGAAGATGGTTGCTGCTTCTTTACTTGAACACCAGATCAAGTAGTTTATGAGCCACATAGTAAGAAAGTAATATAGTACCTTTAAACATCACAGCAACAACATCTCTCTATAGGGCTCTCTCCAGAGTTCTTGAAACTCCAGAGGGTCTACAATCAGGAAATGTGAAACACCAGGTTTCATTCCTCTTACTTAAGGTCTCTCTCTTGTACCAGGGTATAGGTTCAACTAAGTGGAATGGTAGGTTAATTTTTGATACTCTTTAAATTGTTAATTGTTTTCTCTTTCCTTCTCTCTTTTTGAACTTATAGCATATAGAGATGAATCTAGATAAGTAAATGCACAGTTGATATGACCCCTGTGTAAAAGTCCTTCCAAATGTGAGATTTTGTGATTTCTGCCTAATAGGTCCATAGGAGATCTAGTATAAGAAAAATTCTAACCTTTTAGCCTAGGATGGCCCATTGCCTGTTTTTGTAAATAAAGTTTTATTGAAACACAGCCATGCCCATTTGATTATACACTATAGCTGCTTTTGAGCTACAAGGTCAGAGTTGAGTAGTTGCAGCAAGGAGTATATGGCTTGCAAAGACTAAAATATTTACCATCCTGTCCTTCACAGGAAACTGCTTATCCCTGCTCTAGTCATTACTTTGTTTTGTGGATATATACATTTATATAATATATATTAATAAAATATACATATTATTTACTTCACATAAAATGTTGTCCTGTGAGGCAAGAGTTTTCTAGATGATGGGGAAATAGCTCATCTGTCGCAGCATTCTGACTCATAAGATTACTAGTGCTTGCTTTATACCAAACTGAACCTCTATAGAAACCTCTATAGAACAAAGAACCTCTATAAAAACAATCCTTGAAACATCACTTATAACTATATCAAAACTACCAATAAAAGTCAATCCCCATCTCTTGGGTGAGAAATTCTGCTGACAATTATAGTTTATGAGAAAGATACTTATCTCATCCTTGTCTCAATAGCAGCCTTTCTATTCCAGATTAGCTATGGAAAAGTTTAGTTCAAGATTCACAGATTTCAGATCATATTAAAAGAAATGTTTGTTCAAAGGAGTGGGTAGGACATGTACCTATGAATGCTTCATTGTTTTTAATGTGCCAAAGGAGGTTTATATTTCATCCAACCTCAATTTCCCTGAATAGAGCTGATATTTCCTAGCATAGTGCAGAGCTGCTTATCTTGAGATGAAAAAACAAAAAAGTGTCAGGTGATTCTTGCTGAGGCATCATGTTTAGAAGGCCTAATGGTTAGTTGGCTAACTCAAGATCAGGGAAGGAGAAATTATTGCTTATTATGAGACTATTTCCATCTCTGATTTGGGTCCTTATATGAGGTGATCACTCTACTGGCTTAGAAACACAGGAAAAGCAAGTGGTGTGGTAGTTCTTTTTATCTACATCCTGTATTATGACTCTTACAGGGAAACATCTAGTTCCATACAGCAGTAAGTTAGTCACTATATGTTATAGTTTATTTTCTAAAATAACTTTTATGTAGGCTTAGCATGTAGGTTTTGTCATTTTTATAGGGGCTAGAAAAGAACTATAAATTTTGTTAAACAATTTTTTAGACAAAGCATTTATTATCTAAGCTCTGGTTCCAAAAGGCTGCTACCTGAGTTAAGAAACTACCCTTTCCTAAGTCTGAGATTCCTCACCTAGCAAATGAAAGATTAGATAGAGGATTTATGTGGGTCTTGATTTCTGATCAAGAAATTCTAAGAATCTTGGTGCTTTTATTTTGTATGCTGATAGTGTTGATAATTGCGTGAAAGTTTGGACAGTACTACAGAATTCTTAACTCATCCTTTTCCCTCCCCTCTCTGTTCTGGGGGCTCCATCACTGTTCATTTTTTCTCATACTATAGCTTCCCATCTTCCTCTTTGCCTTCACCTAATACTTTGTTTCTGAAAGCTCTCCACTATACTTAGCTTCCTCTTCCTCTCTCATCATCCCCCTTCATTTCTGCATACTTTCACCATTGCTTTCCCTCTCTGCCTAGTTTCCTACCCTCTTTCATCCAGACCCATTTCCCCCAGGTTTGTTTTGAAATCCTCCCGGAGCACACTTGTAATTCTCTTTTCTCTCAGCAGTGCTGAGTTCTTCAGGTAAAATGCCTTTGCTGGCAGTTTTCAGCAGAATGCTCAGTGTACTAAGGACCTGTGTAGATCAGGTACCTGTCTGCTAGAATAATGGGCTTCACAGTGAGACTAAGTGGACACAATGGGAGACCCAGTGGATTTTCCCTCTCTGTTAGCCCATGGTGAAATCAATCATAATATGCCTTCCTGAAAATTGTACTCAGGGAATTGGAATCAGTGAGATTCTTTGTAATGGTGGTTAAAGCAGTAGGAAGGGAAAGAGAAAGAGATGAATAGAGCTGGACAGCTTTTAAGAGAAGTATCTTAAAATACTTTTCTGTTGGTGATTATGTTTATCCTTTGCCCCCAATGTCTTGTGTGCAGAACAACTAGAAACCATTCATCATGAAACTCAAAGCCCTACAAATTCCTAGACTGAGGTTTGAATATGTGTTTCATCAATTTTTGATGTAGAAACGAAGTCAGAAGGCTTGACACAAAAATTGACCATAAACTTCATATCATGAGTCAACCCTGAATTATGCACAGAGACAAATAAAATTCAAAAGTAATGTGTATATGGTAATATACACATTATGTGTATATGTGGATTGGGAAGACGTTGCTATTGTTTATAGTTGAAGGGAGGTCAGAAATAAGAGTGATTGGATATGAATTACAGGAAGGCAGAAGTTAGCAGAGTATAAAGAAATAATTTCTTTCTTTCTTTCTTTTTTTTTTTTTTAGTCAGAGTCTCACTATGTTGCTCTAAGTAGAGTGCTGTGGTGTCACAGCTCACAGCAACCTCAAACTCTTGGGCTTAAGCGATTCTCTTGCCTCAGCCTCCCAAGTAGCTGGGACTATAGGCACACGCCACAGTGTAGTTGTGGCTATTTTTTTTTGGTGTAGTTGTCATTGTTGTTTAGTAGGCCCAGGCTGGGCTTGAACCTGCCACCCTCAGTGTTTGTGGCTGGTGCCCTACCCACTGAGCTACGAGTGCTGCCAGAAATAATTTCTTTCTTTCATTCTTTCTTCTTTTTGAGACAGAATCTCACTATGTTGCCTTTGGTAGAGTGCCATGGTGTCACAGCTCATAGCAACCTCACACTCTTGGGTGTAAGCAATTCTTTAGCCTCAGCCTTCCAAGTAGCTGGGACCATAGGCACCCGCCACAGTGCCTGGCTATTGTTTTGTTGTTGTCATTGTTGTTTAGGAGAACCTGGCCAGGTTCTAACCCACCATCCCTGATGTATGTGGCTGGTGCTTTAACCACTGAGCTATGGGCCTCAAGCCTGAGGATAATTTCTAATTAGCAGATCTTCAAAGTAATGAGGTCTCTTAGTTTCCACTTTGAGAGAATCTGGAAAAAAAAAACAGCTCACAAGGGAATTGCGTTCAGTTGTATTCCTTCATTCAATGTCAAGCACTCTTCTTGGTTCTGGGGCCCAGTGATGAAAAGAAATGTCTAAAGAATTCAGGTATTATATGTACAACTGTAATAGATAGCCTTCAAGACCTCTCATACTTTGAAGATAATTCTGTGGTCTGTTCAACTTTTAGGAGTTGAGATTTTAATTATCTAAACATAAATGAAACTATCACAAATGAACTGTTTTTTAAGAATTAAGATAAAATAAAGCTAACCTATAACTTAAATTACACTAAAAATAATGGTTGGAAGGATTCATCTCTATAGATATAAACATGCCAGAGTCTTCATAATTTTATTGAATATCAGTTGTAAGTTTTAGAAAAAAGCTAGTTTGTGTTTTGGAGTGGCTTGGAATATGAGTAAGTAGGCATTAACATATCTCATTAGTTTTTCTTAAAGTCTACTATTGCAATGCATTTGTATGACTAATGATTAGTCCTGTACAGGAAACTGAAAAGAAAGGGAAATTTATTTCTGGTCCCCTCCTTTCATTTTTGTCTTTTTCTCCCAACCCCCTAATGTTCTTCTCTTATTTGCTGCAAGGGGTGATGGTATCCTCAGAGTCCAAAGCTCTCATGCTTCCCTTTTGTTTTCTATCTTCCCCTACCTTTCTAAAGTATCTCAAGCTTTTCAAATCATACATTTCTATCACCTCTTTCTCATCTCCTGCATAATATTCTTTTCTTTAGTCTTAACTTTCCAAACTACCAACATAATAATAATAATACAAGCACATTGTGCAATGTACAATTTGGTGCAATGCTTCTCAAACATTAGTGCATAAGCATTACTATAGCTCATGTTAGAGTGTGGATTAAGATTTAATGGATCTGGGGTGTGATGCCCATAGTTCAGTGGTTGGGCTACATGCTCCGGGGCTGGTGGGTTCAAACCTGGCCTTGGCCTACTAAACAATAGCAACAACATCAACAGCAACATAGCCAGGTGTTGTGGTATGCGCCTGTAGTCCTAGCTACCAGGGAGGCTGAGGCAAGAAAATCACCTAGGCCCAAGAGTTTGAGGTTGCTGTGAGCTATGACACCATAGCACTCTACCAAGGGTGACAAAAAAAAAAAAAAGATTCAATAGATCTGAATTGGCACCTGAAATTCTGCATTTCTGACTATCTTCCAGTTGTTGCTGCTGCTACTGCTCTATGAATCACAATTTATTGAGTAGCCAAGGTTTGACAGATTAGGGATTAGGAACTTTCTCACTTAACTTTAGGACTTAACTTTACTTACCTTCCTGGGCCTTATTTTCTGTCTTACATAAAATAAGAGTGACAAATCCCTCCTTTCTTTGTACCCTCTCAAATCTAAGATTGAACTCTTCTACATATATAAAAAACTACTCTCTATTTCACTGACAAGGCTTGTGAATATCATTTTGTCATATTTTATGTCAAATTAGGGATTATAGCATACTAAATGATTATGTTCATCATAGGGCCCATTGGAATATCAAAAGTGAACTCCCTGTTCAGTTGTAATTGCTACTGTTCTTACTTGAAATCCTACCATTCAACTTTTCATCATATTCCTTATGAAAAAAACAAAAGTAGCTTCCTGAAAACTACTGTAGACAAACTTTTGCATGGCAGAAAAGTTACTGCCATGGAAACTGACTGATCCCTGGCAGATTCTGGGGGCAAATCTGAGTCAACTTTTCTACACTGGTCTGTTCTTGAATCTGGCACTTAGCATCTCTCTAAATTTAGTGGGCATTTTCTGCTTTAATGAATATCTAACTGTGTAAATATAGATGTTGTTTGTTCAGCACTTTCCCCAGCAGTATTTTCCAGAGATAATTTGCCTGCAATAAACTCCTGAGGCAAACATGCTTCCCCTCTACTAGTCTTGCACAAATAGCTGATGTAGGCTCAGGGACATAAATAACCTCTTTGCAGAGAGGCACTTACCTCCAGAGAGTCCCAAACTTTGTTAGAGCTATCTTTGTCCTACAAGCTTTTCACGTTTCTATTGGTTGAGTCTTTGAGTTCTTACTGGGACTTGATATTGGCTAACATTATTTTTCTTTATTTGGCATTGTGGGTCTTTTTTGAACTAGAAGGTCTTCCAGATAAACTAGTCTAGTGTTTCTTAACCTGGAGTCCATGGGTGGATTTGGGGGGGCTTAATTTGCAAATCACCTCAAATAGTATGTGCACATTGGAGGTTCTGAGGGCTGTGAGGAGAAGCCGATAGCATTCACCAGATTCTTAAGCAGTCTTTAAAAAGTTTTAAGAACCTGTGGTCTAACTGAGGCTTCCTATTCCTAAGGCACCTCTTTTCAAACATGTACAACTTCGTACTCTAAAACTTAAGTGTAGATGAAGGCATGTGACTATACAGCAATATGTGGTAAGCATCAGTGAATCATATGTCCCACAACTTCCCAGAGGAACTGTAGGACAGGTGATAGAAATGTTAAAACTATGTGGAATTAGCTATGTGAATTGGGAAACCTAAATGGCAATGACATTTATTCTGTAACGGTGAAAAAACCACGTTTCTTGTCAACAGAGAAAAGTAAATGTATTCACTGGGAAAGTTTTGGGAGGAGTTAGTTAATATTCCAGGATCAGGAGAAATAATCATGTCTATCATAATACAGTAGATCCTCCATAGTTGACCACCTCCCTGCATTGATCACCTCCTTAAGTTACCTAATTTTCATAGACCAAGGATGTGCCACATGTATGTATTAGTATGGTGGATCTAGTTCCTATGTTGACCACCTCTTTATGTCATCCAGTGTGTTATAGTCCCTTGGATGGTCAACTTTCAGAGGTTCTACTATAGTACTCAAATTTTAATATAGGTTTGAATACCCTGAAGACATTTTTGTTGTTTAATATAAATCAAAATGATAATTGTAAATAGTTACAAATATCAAATAGCAGTTGCTGACTGTAATGAAAAACAATAGCTCCTGCTATGACTTTTTACTCCCTGTACTTTTATATACATTCCTAGGGCTATATCCAAATCTCCCAAATCATTTTCATGAATAGAAAAGGTCCCGACCCTTCATTTTGTGCTGGAACAGTATAGTTCCAAAAATTCCATGCGAATTATGCAGGCTGGCTGATTAGAATCATTTGGCTTGGGACTTTCCTTCTCACTCAAAACTTTAGCTTTCGATGGTTAGGGATAAAGTGCCATAAGAGCACTACAGATGTGTTGTAAGGAAGGGGAGATCACTTCTGTTGCCATCGTCAGCATTGGCTTACTGAGTGGGTTGGCATTTAAATAACCCTTGATGAATAGGTCAGAGTTTGAAGCACACCTTACTCTTCTGTCCTGGATGGCCAGCTTTTCTTGTTGGCCAAGTTATCTTTTGGGTAGTGGCACAGTTATAACCCAGTTTGCATTTCTGGCAAGGTCTTCTTAAAGATCTTAAAGGGCTTCTAAGTGAGATAGATTTCAATCAACCTTTGTCTTGGCCATTTCAATCAACCTTTTTTTACACACATGCCTAACTCCAGTACACACAGTGATTATTGATGGTTACCTCCAGATGAGGAGAAAGTGAGATGAAAGGTCAATACAGTACTCTCACTGCAACATTTCTTTGAAACCAGTACACATTGACTGCAAAGTGCAGTGGTAGGAAATATGATGCATCAAAATGAAAATATGCTGTGACTAATTTGACCTATTCTCATAACAACCTCTAAGTACTGATCTCATTAAATATGTCTAATGTCATGCATGAGGAGGGAAGCTTTTAAAGGTCAAGAAGTGAATATATTAAAATCATTTCTTTGTTTATCAGGTAAAAAGTTACAAAATGCACAGTTTTCACTTTTCAATTTTTAACGACTGTGTTACTTTCCTCCTTTTTATTCCTATTATGTGTGTCCTGGACTTTGATCTTTACATACTATTAATAATCTTAGTTCTTTAAAAGCTTTATTTTCTTCAATAAATCAAAACCTTTAAACAAATTATTTGCAGCCAGAATTTTTCCTTTTCTAAAGGTATCCCTCTACTTTGAGGACAATTTATACTATTCTTTGCTAAAGAGACAATAAAATTAAACATTATATTAATAATAAAGTAATTTGAGATTTTTTAAAAGAAATGTACTACTCTATACTACAAAGAAATGTCACATTGTTTCAAGGAAGTGCAAAAGTTAAGTCAAGGAATAATATAAATAATAACGTAAGAGCATAGGAATAGAAAAATAGTCTGTAATCTACAAGATTAAGACATGTTTCCCCTTTATTTCAGTAGCAAAGAAAGCAAGGAACACAATGATTCCAAAGTGCATTGATTTTTCATACTTGACAAAGTATTAAACTCTTTTAAAAACTGAAATAGATAAATGATAGTGTTCTAGGTTGGCATAGCAAGAACTTACATAAGAACAGAAAAAGAGTCAGTTTTCTGAATTCTTTTAAAAATGATATTCAAAGGCAGGTGAACCTTACTAAATGCAGAATACAAATGTCTTCATATAATAACTGAGAAAATGCCAAGAAGGCTATGTTAATCAGTTTGAAAATACTTAAGATTGTGTATGAAATGAGCACATTGTACCCCTTGATTGCACTATTGTACACAGCTATGATTTAATAATAAAAAATAAAAAAAGAAAAAAAATGATATTCAAAGAATTTTGGTTGGGGGAAAAGAGAAAAATCCTAGTCATTGGGACACTTGCAAATGTATCTAATGTATAAAAATGAGCCCTATTTTACTATATTCACATAAGTGTCTAGAATTTAGGAGAAACTGGTTCCATCCCAGGCATATTATGGAGACATAAGTCTAATGCCATGGAAATTAGGATAAATTCTAGTCTAAGCCCTTGGATCAGAACTAAAATTATATAGAGGTAAGAATTTTGAGTTAGGTGAAAACAGTGGCCTAGAAAGAGTTGAGAGAAAATGAGTTAAGAGATTTCATAAACTCTCTGGATGGCTCCCTTATTTTGGGTTCTGGCAAAGGATCCTTTGGAATGTCTAAGTCATTGAAAGAGACAAAACAGTTCTTATTATTGAAGTACGTATGCTATACACATGTGTTCAAATAACACAAATAAGTTCTATAGTCTATCTAAAGAGTAGGCTGGAGTTATTGCAGACTTGGTCCATATTATTTTTTCAGGAAAAGATGGAGACCTTGGAAATGTAAAAGGAGAACATTTTACTTGTTAGTCTAACTTCTGTGTCTGTTATTAAAGGCAATTGTGTAACTAGATTTACTGTACAGTTGTTTGTTGTATGACTAGCCACTTTCCTCTAGGAAAATAACACTAAAATTGGCAGTTAATTGTAAATGATTAACATCTGGCTCTTTCTCAAGAAGCATGTGTACATATGTATCACATTTTACTGGCATGAAAGATGACAACATACAATTTATAGTTAATAATGTATGATATTTTTGTTATAAATTCCATATAGCCAATTGATTCTTACAGAATGCTGTTGCTGACTTTTTCTGAATACTTGTATCCATAGCCAAGCTATGGTTGTAATTGATGAGAGTGTAGCTGTCACATGAATGTTTGTTGATATTTTCATTTACAATAATGAGTGATATGAAAGTGAAACAGTGAATATATGTTGGAAATTTAGTCTTTTGTTAATGATGTCAGCACTTTGCTTGCTGAATTGTTTGATAATTTTTAGATACTGACAGATTTTTCCTCAACTTTTGGTACTACTTACAATGTAATAGCTATAGACACCTATAAACTTTTATGTTTAAAAAGTTTCTAATTATGATAGTGTGACCAAGAAAAGGCATTAGTTTCTAAAGTAAAGGGCCTAATTGTGGAGAGTACTTCTTAGTTTAGGCTTATAGGGATAAACTGGCTATATGTGGGATAACTTCACAATTATGTTTTTAGTTTTTTCTCATATCCATTGGACTTGCCTTCCTGGTAGCTCTCATCATACAATGTGATTCTGTCTCCTGGACACAGCAAGTTAGAAATGAGAAAGATGTCCAATCTAGTCATTATGAGATGTTGCTTGTGAGAGAATGACTCCTTCTGTGTGTCTGAATCATGAAAGCTCAGGCAACTGTCTCTCTCACTTCTAGTAACACCATGATCTACTAGCCAGCATCACTGGTCATCCCACTTTGGGATCCCGTTACTCCCATTGCATTTAGCTTTCCCAATTCAGTGGCAGTTCCCACTGTTAAGTTCTAGCCTGCAGAAAAGAGCAATCATAGAGTTCTTCATTGGGGCTCCTCTCATAAATTTATCTTTCCAAGTATTGGTAAAAGGTGTGTCCTCTCAAATCTTTCAGAGTAACTGAATAGTCTTAAATGACATATCCACTCCGACATTCCAATATCCCTGAACCTTCGAATCCCTTCCTCTGCAGTAAATCTAGGCAGGTCTAGCATTTCACGTTCATTTACTGTGGGCTAACTTTTGGTCCATGGTTCAGGTAACCAACTCTCACAATTTTGAGAGCCCTTCCTTATTCTCCTCAGACCAGGGTTTGGGAGGTGATGTGGGAAGAGAGCCTACTTCTACTGGTAAAGAAGAGTCATCAGAATTTATGGGTTCAATACCCTTAGATTCATTAGTGTCTTCCCATATGTTCCCATTCTAGTTTTCCAGATCCCAATCCTTTCCTATCAATTCCCTCCACTTTAACAGTGGACACATGGTAACATATGGAATTCAATTTGCATTGTAATCAGCTACTCTTAGGCTGGAATTCTAAGTTTGGTTTTTAGCAATCTCAGTTCTCTAGTTTGTATTGCTGTTCTTTTGTATTTTTCATAGTAATTTTTAGTGTTTGAGCATTGCTATGGGCTCATGGCCTTTTATATATTCCACTTGTTTCTATTATTATTTGCTCAAATAGACACAAGTTGGTTAGTGACCTCTTAAATTGGCTCCTGTGTCCTCTGGAATTCTTGGAAGCAATCCTTACTTTTGGCAATGATGGATTTCTAACCCTATTGTAATTTTTTTCTCCTCCAAGATGTCGAATCATTTGCCCTCCACTAAGTTTTGGTGACTTATTGTAAGAAAGAAAATATTAGAGATCAAAGTCTGAGTGCACATGAGACTGAAGGTGGATACTACTGCTGCTGCTTTTTATTAGGTCATTCTTGCTATTGACAGATCTGAAAAAATCTTTTTTTTTAGGATTATGAGTTCAAACATCTTTTCAATTGAACTTATCTTGTTATTTTCTACTCTCCTTATATTGCAGGTTTATCAACCACTGAGACTTTTGCCCTCTTTGAAATCTGATGCCTTTTCAACTATCAGTTTTATTCCTTTCTGTGGAGTTTTTTTGGGCGGGGTGGGTATCCCTGTTTTCTTTGATTCCTGTTACTAAAGTTAGCTTAAATGAGATTTTAACAAACAAAAATTTATTAAGTAAGGATAAGTATGAGTCCAGAAGATAGGCTAGAGGCTAAGATTTATTATAATCTATACAAAAATGATTTAAAAATAAAATGAAAAAAAATCTATTTATAGTTACATTCAGAGAAAGAAGAATAAGGAAGAAAGTCCTAACAGTGTTTCATAACTAAAAAAAAAAAAAAAAAATGGAAAAGCTAATGTAGCAGTGGTTCTCAACTTTCCTAATGCCACAGCCCAGCCCTTTAATACAGTTCTTGTGGGTCACAACCCACAGGTTGAGAACCACTGCTTCAGAGAGTGTAATTCTAGGGAATGTTTGTGCAAGCTTAGAAAAAGTGGCATGCAATAGTAGCATGGGTGTAATAATAATTGGTTATGAACAGAAGACCTTTCTATCTTTCACTTATTTCTTTTGACAGTTATAGCTGTCTCTGACAACAGACATCTGAGACTTAGATTTCAGCAAAGGATCTGACACTATTATGATATTCTTCTGACCAAAAATGAGAAGTTTGGTGAGTAAATGGTAAAAAGTGGGTAGATTTATAACTGGTTAAATAACTGTACCTATAGGTATTGATGTATGGATTGATGTCTGTTGAAATACTCAGATAAAAGACTGAAAGAAACGTTTCTGTTAGTGTAAAGACAATAAAGTCCTGTGCTTTTTTTGGCACTTTGTACCAGTGCTGTCTAATAGTACCTTCTGTACTAGTGCTGTATCTGTGCTGTCTACCCAGTGTGTAACCACTGGTCATATGTAGTTTACCTGAGCACTTGATGTCCAATATTGGAGGCACTAAATTTGTTTTGGTTTTAGTCATTTTAAATTTAAATACCCACATATGCCTAATGGCTATTGAATTGTTCAGCACAGATTTATACTGTCTCTAAATTGTACATGAAATATATGCAAAATTTATTTTCTTAAAATGTATTTAAAGTTTCTTTTTATAGAATCATAAAACTGTTTTACAGATGAGAAAAATGATGCTTAAAGAAATTAAATGATTTGATCAGAATTACAGTTATCAACTGAATGCTGAATGGGAACTGAAATGATTATTCTTTGAATTCCAGTCAGTGCATTTTTTTCATATGTTCTATATTACAGAAAATAGCCCTTTGGTATATAAGTGTGTATTGGATACTGACTTTCAGTGGCCAAGCCCTAAAAATTTTTCCTTCTGAGTTTTTTTGATATTAAAGATGGGTAGTATTCACAAGTTGATACATAAGATTCTTTGTAGGTAAGTGTTTCTAAAAGGGGAATCTTGAGATTTTTGTTTCTTGGTTGTAAAGGCCAAAACTAATTAACATTAGCTTCCAATGAGTAAATGTGTATCCTTTTAGGCAAGACTATTTTTAGGTCTCTGAACTTCAGAGTTGATTTCTCTCCCCCTGCACCCCCAAACCAATTAAAATATATGTAATTTAGGACCGTGGCACTGTGCTAATGGATTTCTGAAAAAAAGAAAGGGGAGACCTGCTGCTGTGTAAAGATTGTAGCAAGAAATCAACAGGGAAGAGATTAGAACAGTTATAATCTCACATTCACAAACGGAGGAAATGAAGTCTGATTAATAGGATCTGTAGGTTATATTTATGGGAAGTAAAACAACATTGTGTTTCACATATTATTTGTACCAAACAGACCTCATTATCTTTACTTGCTTTCCTCTTTCTAATATCAAATTGAATGGGCATATGCTTACTTTCATAATTTTCTTAAGAGTGGAGTTGTACTGTCTTAATGTTATTTTAAAGAAAAATATGTTTATTCTATCTCTCCAAATGCAAGAAAATTATGTGTAAGCTAATTTGCTTATAAGTGGGATTTTTATATTTTTGGAAGAAAAAAGAATTGATGTAGTTTTTGAGTGTGATGGTCATGACTTTCTTCAAAACCTCTTGTTTCATTTATCAATAGGGGTCTCAACAATTCTTTTAAGTAAAGGGAGTAAGGGATAGCTTTTAGGGAAGGATTTGGATCTGAAAAGTGCTGGCATGGATGTAAAGATAGTCTAGCAATATATCCCAGAGAAACCATCGCCCTCATGGATGAGCTATTATTGAGTTGCCAGATGTGGTCAATTTCTGCTGTGTCCTTGCTAAACCTTTCTCTCATGATCCCTTCTCTCCTCTGCACTCACATACACACGTACCCTATACTAAAACAAGACCTCATTTTCTCCACTGTACAGAATAAATTAAGGTAGAAATATTTATATTTGAAGTGGCTCTCCCATGTTTGCACAGAATGTTACACCAAAGTTTGGACCAGAACAGTGGTCTCACAATTCTCATTTCAGAGGTCTTTTCTCTCTACTGTGTTATTTTTCTAGTTTTGGTTGCAACAGAAGTTTGAAAATGGCTTCATTCTTCCTTCTAATTGATCAATAGAATAAGTATAATACCCATGTTTCATTTGGAGCCTTATCAGCAATTATATCTGAGTAGAAGAAAGGATGTTTTAGGGCAAATGACTTGCTTTGGACAGACAAAACTGGAAAAAAAAAAAAAAAGCAAAACCAAACCAAACCATCTTTTAGGTGCCATTTAGACACTTCCTCTTGATCTTGAACAATCTATTAAGTGTCCACTATGTATAGAATATGGATCTTAGCACTGAAGGGAATTAGGAATTGTGAGATAGAGTATTTGTATTAGTAAAGCTAGTTTCTGCTGTGCTGTGGCATCACTCTTTCCCCAGCCCTCACATTGAAGAGTTAGGTCTCAACTAACCCTCCTCTCTTCAATGATGCTTTCTTGACTACCTTATCTAATGCTGTACCTCCCATCTCCCCTAATCACACACTATACGGTATTACTTTGCCTTCTTTTCTTCATAGTTGTCATCATTACCTAAATTTATATTTTTTCTTTTCTTGTCTTTCTTTTCTTTAATATTATATAAGTTCCATGAAAACAAAGGCCATTTCTTTCTTACTTAAAGTATAGAATAATTCCTGGTACTAAGAAAATACCTAGTGAAGCTAACAGAATTGTTGTGCACCTGGTTCTAATATTAAAAAATTAAACAACAACAAGAAAACCACTTGAGAGAGCAGACAGAGAAGGAGGGAGAGGGTGAGGGAAAGAAAACAAAAAGAAAAGAAAAGAAAAGAAAATAGTGTCTAACTTTCATATAAATTGGATTCAATTCTGGCTAAAGTATATTACTTAAATATTAATTATGTAATTCAACTTGTCAATATGTTGTTTAGGATATTGCATCCTCATCTATAAGTGAAACATGTTTGTAATTTCTCTTTATAACAATATTTTCCCCAATTTCAATATCAGGTGCATCCAGATCAAGTAGAATGATATTGAAATATTTCTTTTATTGTTTATAAGATTTCTGGAATTGCTTGTTTTGTAAAATCATTGTGGTCTATGAGTTTATGATACTTTGAACTTTGTTATTTAATTCAATTCATTGCTTAATTACTGTTTTCCTATGAATGATTATACTGTGGTTAATATGTTAGCATAGTAGTATTCCCAGGTAGTTTTTTGTTATTGGGAGGTTGGGCTTTGGGGGGGCAGAGTTAATACTTTGCATGAAATATCTTATCTTATAACAGTGAAATTGCTTTCTCTTTTGTCTTGTGATTTTTTTT
>CAUYON010018681.1:0-52626 GCA_963573935.1 Arctocebus calabarensis
CAAGAGGTCCATAGTTGGATCCACAGGCGTAAATGCAGAGAAAAAAGAAAGGAAACAGAAAAACAAACAAAAAAACCCCCACAGCTTTCTTAGGGGAGGGGACGGACACGTTTACTTTCACATGAATTTTGTACCTGAAGCTTGCTTTCTTGGAGTTGCAGCTTGCCTCAGCAGAGGTGACCTGCAGTTATCACTTCTCTCTTGGCTGGGCTCTCAGTCTTCAGCTCAATTGGGCATTTTCTGGACAATTATCCTTCCACTTGTCAAGAGCGTCCTTCTGGAGCTGCTTCCAGTCTGCCATCTTGCCCCTCCCTGCCCTTTTTGTGATGTTTTATTAATGTTTATTATTTGTCCCTAAGTAAAGATTTAATACAAGCTCATTATATAGAATGTAATTCAGAAAAATATAACTTTAAAGAAAAATGTTTGATCAATAGTTCTACTATACAGAGATAGTGTCTGATAATACATAACTATGCTTGTGTCTTTTCTTATGCATATAAAGAGATTTCACCTAGTTTATGACCTATTTTTTTACTGATTCTAAACTTCATGATTGGAAAATTTGAATATTAGAAAATATTGGAATATACTGTTCATCTTTGGGTTCTTCAGAGCAAATGGCCAGCTCTTGGTGTTCAATAGAGGCCCCTGCAATGATAACAGCCAACAATCACCAGACACCATTTGCATGTCAGACACTGTAGGGGACACATTACATATCATAACTCAAACAATGCCCAGAGAAACTGTATGAGGAGGATAGTATGTCCCATTCCCACATGAGGAAACTGAGACTCAGAGAATCAAATTAACTTGCTCAGCATCACAAGAGCTCATAAACGGGGGAGCTACAGCTGGAACGCTCCTAAACACTATACTCTCCTGTCTCTCAGAGACTAATCTTATTGGCACTGACCTTCTGAATCAGAATCCCTGGAAAAGTCTAAAAACCACAGTCCTGGTCAGACTGCCTATTTGGCAGGAGAAGGAATCCAAAACCCAAAGAGGGGCAGTGTCTTGCCCAAGGCCACACAGCTTGTTATTCATTCAGCCAACATAGATGGCAATTAACAAAGATGTATATAGAGTAAAAAAGACGTGCTTTCTACTAGGCAGATGCTGAAGTGTCAGAGACAAATAAGAACTAATCAGGGCCCAGGATATTAACTTTCCTCCTGGTGCTCCTTCCTCCTCACACTGTGTTCCAGGAAAAATGGTGGGGATGTGTCCAAGTGGAAGACCAAGAATAGCAACAGCAGAGTCTTTGAGTGGACAATGTTGAGGGAAGCTCAATAAATCACCTCAGTCAGTTTTACAAGGGGTTGCCTCTGACTTACTGATCCCTGTGCAGCCTAAAATGGCTAGCAGGGTCTTTTGCCCATAGAGGGGGCTCCTTGAACAAAGTAGAATCTTACATTTTTGTAAATGAACAGAAACTTCAGGTAGAATGAGACAGAAGGAAAGAAGGGGCTGAGTTGGGAAGGGAGGGGAGAGCACAGGAAGGGATCTGATAACCTTGATTGAATGGAATGGAATAAAATCAAATCCCATCCATGGTGAATGGGCAGGAATCTAAGCCTATCCACTGACACTGTCACTTTCCCCTTAGGATAACAATTCTAGGAAGCTGGCAGCCATCTGTAGCAAGTAACGCCACACACCATCTTGGCCTCTCATCCTGATGTAATAACCCATTGGATCCACTAACCTCAATTACAAAGTCCAAGTCCTCTAGTATTTCTAAACTAATACAGAAGAAGGCACTGAAGACCAGGGAAAAGTGAAATGCTGTGCCTGAATGCCTCACCCACAGACACATGAACTAGAATCAGACAGGCAACAGATTTTCAGCCTGTGTTCCCCATGTCCAAAAAAAGGTGGATGACCACTTTTTGAGGACAATCATTATGTAGATTAATAAGTTGTTCAATCATTCATCACTCCTGCATATCCTGAAGAGAGGTAGAGTCCAGGACTTTGTCCGCTTTCATCCTGGGCTAACACTGGGGGCAGCACCTCTGTCTGTACCTGTGCCGGGATCTTCATAACCCCGAAATGCACAGCTGTGATTCATCATTACCTCAGCAAGCATTCTTACCACACTCCCTTCAAAGTTGGCAGCACCTTCTTGCTACTGCAAGAAGCAAGACTGGAGCAAGAAGTTGATGACTGGAGCAACTCTATGCAGGGAAATCATCTCCATCAACACAGAGGCCAATGGACAGCCCGCCAGAGTGGAGGTCTGTGTCCAGCCTGCTTCAAACAAAAGATCATTTTGCCTCTGCTGCAATTCCTTGTGGCTGCTGTGTCAGAATATTTCAGCTCCTTTGTATTTCAGAGTATACTCCCTGGGGCAAACTTGTGTGGCAGACACAGGCTTTGATAACCACTGTTTTCAACCTCTATGGGGGTGGAAGAGGGATCCCAGTCCCCAGTTTGATCTTCCTGCCTTACTTTCAGACCAGAAAGCTCTCAACAAATCCTGTACCTACCTGAATTTCTAATTGCCCTCCAGCACATCTTTAGAATGCCGTAGCTATGAGAATAAATCATACTTTCCCACCCCTTCTTTTTTGGATGGCAGCTGAAAATCAATCCGTCCGGTATTTGTTGTAGCATCATATGCTAGAACACCCTACAATGGGAAAAGATGACTCTGTTGATGGTTTAAATTTGCTTGGCAGTTTGCAGTGGGAGTGACTAGGGCAGCAAATTTTGAGACTGGGTATATCTGCATGTTGACAGCTTGTAACACAGAAGAAATTATTCTTCATCCATCAAATTCTATATTGTCTTTCAATTATTCTACCAACTTGCTGTCTGACTGCCTTCATGTGACAGAAACTGCCCTTCATGTGATAGGAAAGTGGACATCCAGTCAGAGAGTGGGACATAGGAGTTGTTCCCCACCTTTAGATTCTTTTATGATATCACATTGACTACTGTTATTGTCATCCCTCTTCTTCTCTTCTTGGAAGGGATTATTCTCATAGGAGGCTGATGACAGTGAACTTCATAGAACAGAATGCTATGTTAGATGAGATACTTCCCTCCAGACTCAAGGGAACCATTTTAAAGGACAGTTTTCAGGATTTCTAGACAGTCCCAGATAAACCATTTGGAGCATGACTGGGATTCACCAGAATCAAGCCAAGGAGACTTAATTTACACCTCTCTGGGCTTTCTCCTCTCAAATTCCCTAACACTTCTCAAGTTTTTCTATTCTCTCCCTGACATTTGAGTGTAATAAACTTAAAAGCAACAATATCTTAAAAAACAGAATTCTTTCTTGTCAAAGTAAATGAGGTCAAGAAAGCGCAAAAAGCCAGAGAATTCCTAAAAGTAGTGTGAAAATATGAGTGTCTTTTAATGCCTCTGCCAGTTAACACCAACCCAGTGTCCACCTCTCATACATTAATGTCTTCCAGATGACAAAAAGGCTTCCCATGGCTTTTCTCAGTCTCTATTGTCAGCTTTAACTGGTATTCCTAGTTCCTATTGATGCATACTAGAGCTTGGGGTTTGAAAAGATAACAAGATGTCAATGACTCAGTTGGTGCCTTTAGGTGTGACCTGGCCTATAGTTCCACCTGCTGCTTTACTATTAAATACAGGTGGTCTACGGCAACAGGGAAGCAAAATTTTGATTCCAACAACCTACCATCTCCCATCAAAGTGTACCCCACAGTATCCATCCAACTATAGAAAATTAAAGAAAAACCACTATATGGCCTTCAACAAGCCCCTCATCAGAGTTGGGTTCCTTGTCCCCTCCCCTTGAATCTGGACAGACTTGTGACTTATCTGTAACTCCAATATAATATATTTAGAAAAGAGGCTGAAAAGGTAATATAGCTTCTGCCTTATTCACTGAGATACTCACTTTTGGAGCTCTGAAACACCACATAAGAAGTCCAACTTCCTTGAGACTGCCCTGCTTCTAGAAAGTCCAGGTCTCATGGAAAGCCCACAGGTAGGCAGGCATTCTGGTGACAAGCACAGCTAAGGTCCAAGCCAATGGCCAGCATCACTGGCCACACATGTAAGTGAAGTTGCCTTTTTCATGAGTCCAACCCCAGCCATGAAGTCTCCCATCCATTAAGGGATAATTCCCACTGTGCCTCGCTTGGAATTCCTGACCCTCAGAATCCACTGGCACACTAAAATGGTTGGATCAAGCTTCTAAGTCTCGCATTAATTGGTAAACAGACATAGTAACTGAAACAAATGGTGGAACAGGGTGTTGATAGTCAAACAGGCCTGTACTTAAATTCCAGCTCTACTCCTCACATGAACTTAGCAAGCTTTTCAACCTTTCTGAGCCAATTTCTGATTGGTAACATGGTGAAAATTGGACTTGCAGTACAGCTTTTATGAGCAATCAACTCACATCAGGAAACAGATCTCCTCCCATAAGTGTTTGCTGTTTTCTCCCCTTGTCATACATCCTTATTCCCAGTTCTGGGGAACCAATTGCTGTCAGTGTAGCTAATGAAACAACAAATCTATTGTCTTTCATCAGAAACCTAATTCTTTACACAAATGAAGAGCAGCTGAAAAGAATGGCTTGTTCAAATAAAGACTAAAGTTTTCTCTCATCCTGGCCATCTGAAAAGAGGGACTTTGGTCAGTGTTGAGATTTCCATCATTGCTCTAATTAGAAGCCAGCTAAAAGCCAGTCCCCTGCAGTCTCTGCTGGATTGTAGTGCTTCTCAAATTTCAGTGCATGTCTGAATCACCTGGGGATCTTGTTAAAATAAAGATTTGTATCCAGTGGGTCTTGGGCGCAACCTGAGTGTCTTCATTTCTAATGAACCCCAGGTGACGTCCATATTGCTGATCTACCATCACGCTGAGCAGCAAGGTCCTAAAAGACTCTATGAAAGGCTAGCACTAATTATTTAATGACTGACTCTGCTTACCTACTCTACAATAATTTTATTCTAGACTCCCCCTGGGTTAGCCCAGCACGTTTGGTGGCTGCCAGATCCAGGCCCCGCCTCCCTACAAGGGCAGCTCCTCTGGCTTCAAGCAGGCTACAGTGTCATTTCCATCTTCAGCTTTCTTTTATGAGGGCCCTACCATCCACCTAACTTTTTTCCCCATTTTCTCATGCATTCTTCATAACAACCTGTAGCAGGGATGGTTCTGCTCTTTCACAGGTGAGAAGCTGAAGGAGAGCCCCAAGTGTAGCATTAGAACCCAGATCTTCTAACTTTAGATGAACAGACATCAGCTTATTACAAGGGTGTAACTACCTAGTGTCAGTATGCCACACTTGGTCCAAGGGTTCTCTGGCCTGTTGTTTGACAGATATTTGGAAAAATTAAGCGCAAAAATATGAGTGATTCATCTCTGCTCTCCTACGTAGCCTTAGGTACTGAGGTGGGGCACGGCAGGGGAAGAACATATTGAGCTTCTACTGTAAGCTGTGTGCTGTGTGCTCTGCTCTGTACATTTCCTGCATTACACATTTTAATACCCTAAGACATTCTAAGGCAGAAACTATTAACCTCATTCCACAAACAAGGAAACTGAGCCTCAACAGAGCTAAATAAATTTGCTCAAACTCTCCCAGGAAGGAGTGATGGAGCAGGCTTCACAGTGGGCATATATTTAACTCAGAACCTATAGTTCCCTTAGCACCTCTGTTTCTAGGCATAATATTTTACTGATGTGCTATGTCAGTCAGAAACTTGTGCAGATTTGATAGATTGGCTTATTTATTGATAGACTTGTTGATAGCACTGGCAGGGGTCAATGTATCATTTGGCCAAGTCAGCCTACAGTTTCCCAGCTAATTTCCATGGGTTCAATTCTGCCAATAATCGATGTGACTTCTGCTCTTGGGCAGTTTGGGCAATAGGAGAACTATACTGGATGCCTGTATTTCACTGATTTTGCCACTCAGAGGTCTGTTAAGATGGTCTTACTTGCTGAGCTTGGCTGTTGACAACAGAGTTACTGGGTAAAAGCAGAGAATCTATGGGCATTGTAAGCCTTAAAATGCATATAAATTCAAATCTTTGTATTCTGAATTTAAGTCTCAGTATAGTCTCACAGGAGACTAAGACAAGATGTTAACATACAAACCATCAAAGGCAGAAAGAACAACTTTAACCTACAATTAAATAGAAAACAAGTCAAGATTTATGTACATCAAGATGGCAGCTTGCTGTGGGACCTGTCAATGGCAAGAAGAAATAAGGTGGTAGATGGCCTTATTTTTACCAAGATTTTGTGTAGGTCATTCACTGGATCACTCACTGTCTTAGGTTTTAAGTAACAGACTCAAGGAAGAAGAATTGATTATAAGGAATCAGGAGTGTTTTACAGAATGCAAGGACAAGAAATAAGATGAGCTGCATAAGAGCCAGAAATCTGCGACTGCTGGCCCCTTTTTCTATCCAGCTGTTGTCTCACTCCAGAGTCACATGCCCTCTTGTTTCAGCCAGAAAATTTACCTAGTGTCACCATGCCACACTTGGTCCAAAGGTTCTCTGGCCTCTCTCTCTTTTTCTCTCCCCCTCTCCACACCCATTTTCTCTGCAAGGTTCTTCCTGAAACCTCATAACATCAATTTTCATGCAGCTCTATGTTGCCATGGTGCCAACTCTAGTTGTAACATGAGCTTACAGCTCCCCTGTCCATTGTCATCTGGCAACATCTGGATCTCTTGGTTCAGGTTCTGAAAACAGAATTGGATATTCAGGTCAAGGGCAGTTATGAGTAAGAGTTATGTCATCTTGTAAAAACATCATTCTATCCTTTCTGGACTCTTGAATGGCAAGTGGGGATTTGAGGATGTATTTCCTTCCGAAGAAAGGAACATGAACTTAGCAGACTT
The DNA here is from genome assembly GCA_963573935.1 of Arctocebus calabarensis. NCBI lineage: Eukaryota > Metazoa > Chordata > Mammalia > Primates > Lorisidae > Arctocebus > Arctocebus calabarensis. The sequence goes on from CAUYON010018681.1 coordinate 6,851, forward strand.
TCAAAACATAATCTGCTACATAGCTGAGGGGATAGGAGTAGAAATAGCCAAAATAGAATTTAGCCAAAAACCCCAAAGTACAAACAGAACAGAAAAAATAAAGTCCAAAATACTCCCTCATGTATTTATAGTCTATAGGTTCTATCTTATACAAAATGTCATCACATATGAAATATAGGTTTCACTACCCACTCTCAGACTCAAACCTGGGTTTGTGTAACAGCTGTGTGTCACTGGCCTTCATTTCTTGATCAGTAAAAACAGAGTCAATATAATCCATATAATGATGATGATCTTTTTTCCTGCTACCTAGAATCATGGGGGCCTGCTATATGCAGCTCTGTGATCAGCTCTAAAGACTTGATCTATATTCAGAGAAGCTAGTATAATTGCGAAGAATATAGATCAGTAAAATAAGTACACTACTGCAGAGTTTTTCAAAATATGGTCAGGTGACCTTCCATATCATATGATAGAGCAATGGTACTCCAATATCGGGGTACCTAGAAACCTCCTGTGTCCCTGCTTAAAATGCAGAATTCTAGGTCCTGATCTAGATGTACACAATTAGAAGCACCAGGGTTGGAGCCCAGGAATATGTATTTTAAACTATCGCCTAGGTAACCCTATCAGTGCAATGCATGAGAACCACTACTTTGTCTCATGAGAAGTGTCACAGATGAGGCAATACAAGGGCCACAGAGAAGAGTGACTCTGCATAAAGGAGCTCAAAAAACACCCCCAAGGAGTGATATTTGATTTGAGCATCACATGTGTTTACCAAGAAAAGAATAGGAATAAGAGAACTCCAGGAATGAAAAGCCAAAGCCCAGAAGCTTAAAAATCATGGTGGGTTTGAGAGAAAAAAGAATAGACCATTGGAATACGGAACATTTGTAGAAAGAGTGCCGGGATGTGAGACGGGAGCCACACCGGGAAGGGCCACGTATGCAAGACCAGAAAGAATCATGTGTTTGAGACATCCTTTAAAACATTTCCTCTGTCTTTTTTTTTTTTCAGGAATTCACCTTTCTAGCTACCGCACTGGCCCACAAACGGCCTCCAGAATCTGTCACTGCTCATCTAAAAAAATTGTTGGAACAACACAGAGACAGAGGGCCTGGAGCTGGCTCCATCAAATGCCACTTATGAGAAGGAGGATTGAAAAGCATCCTGAGATCTGTCAGCTCCCAGCGCTGTCTTCCGCAGAGAAGTGGGCCCAAGGAAAACCCAGTTTACTCTCCTACCATCTTTAGAAAGATGGAGCAGACAGAGGACTGCCCCAGCCAGAGTCACTTCCATGCCAGCCAAGGTCCAAGAGCTGGTAGTTTCCCTTCCACATGGAAGAGTCTGGGGGTCTCCAGCAACCTTCCCAAGCCAGGATTCTCAGCCAACCATCAACCACACTTCTCTCTGCCTACTTTCTTGTCGGGATCTGGCATTTCCATTTCTAAAATCTTCCAAATAGTCATGTGCAGAGTTAGGTTAAGGGCAAAAACTCACACCCAGAAATGTTCTTTCTTTTTTCCTTTTTTTTCTTTCTTTTTTTTTTTTCTTCTTTTTCTTTAAATGTCAACAGGGACAATTTGCTTTTAAAATAGTCACCTGAGGGGTGATTGATAGAAAATCACTACTTGTCATTTCCGGCTCCGTGGGAAATATCATTCAGGCAAACTTAACTAAAGCTTTTATTTCCCATATTTGCGCCCTCATGAATTGGAGCCTGTCAGCCACCCATGTGAGAAACAGCAGAGAGCCACAGTGTCCCGTGGTATTTTCCATAGAGCAAGTCCTCCAGCCTCACAGATTACATTTCCAGGTCTCTTTGTTCTCTCTCTATTAAAAGATATCCCTCCCAGAGCTGCACGTCCACCCTATTTAGGAACCATTTAGAACAAAGAGTAAGGGCTTAATTTTCTGCCTTTCCCTCTCTGCACCGCCTCTATCTACCTCCTCTACCCAGAAACACCACAGGAAACCCAGCCTCCTTAATAAAACCAAGTAATTTTCTGAGGTTCCAACATTTCTCCCTCACTTACAGGATTATTCAGAAGCCAGGTTAGCAGAGACAGGTCCCCACAGACAGCCCAAAGATGCATGTGTTCAAGGGCAGAGTTGAGCCTCTCAAGGCTCAAGTGAAAGCAGGGGCTTTGGAATCAAAACGACCAAGATTTCAGTTCTAACTCTCCTGGACACGAGTCATTTCACCTTGACTAATTTGTTTTTCTGATAAAACCTCAATTTTCTCACCTGTAATCTTGAAATGATACTAAGATCCAGCAATGTTAGTGTGAGAATAAAGGGACTGTGGCAGATGTTGCTGCTTGTCATTCTCCATTGTATTATTCTGTGACACCTTAACCTAGGAGGCTGGAAGAACTTATTACTTTCCTGGTCCGCCTTTCAGCAAGGAGCAGCCAGACAACACAGTCTGAAAGGGGTCCTGGAAGTTGTTCTCCTTTCCTAACAGAAGGGAAGGGTAGATGTGGTGTCAGGAGCTGCACAGCCATCATATGACCAAGAGACTGTCAGGGTTACAGGGCCCAGTGTCATCAGGACACTGAAGGAATGATAAAGCCATTAAATTGCATTATGTGGAAAAATAGGGTCTCTTCATTGAAGCCCCTCCAAGTTCAGTTTTCTGTTGCTTGCTACCACATTCTTTCCCAATTGACGTAAGTGATGCGTATTAAACATCTACAGGAGTCCCAGTATTTAATAAATATTACTTCCATCCTCCCCTCATGGTTCACGTGTCCAGTCCTAACCTATATCACTGAATTATTAATATATAGAGGAGGATTTGGGCCTAGGACAGGGATCCAGAGTGGCTTTTGGGGCCCCTGTAAAGTTTCTTCCACCCCAACTATGTGAACATCGAGAGACTCCCGCTCACGGAGAGTCTGAGTACTCCCAACCCCTCTCCTCCACACTCCCTGCCGCTCACCCTGTCGTCTCCTCCCTTCTTTCAGCCGGCCTGAATCTTCTCCATCCTTCCATATCTAGGTGCAACTCCACGCAGCCACAGCCAGAAGAGTGGACAGGATTGTGCGGTACAAACATGTTACCCAATCTGGCAATGGTGATGGGCAGATGGAAAAACAGGGCTGGTCCAGAGAGCCCTTGGAAAGGAGGGGTATGGACTTTCTATCATCAATAATAAAAAACAAAGCTCCACCGAGCAAATGCAGAGCGGCCATCAGGGCTTTGGCTCTGGGAGTCAGGAGAATGAACAAGCCGGAGAGCCAGCCGGCTCTGGGGCTCCCCTGTGGGGGTGAGAAGAGGCAGCCAGGGATGGCAGAAAACAGAGCTCAGCGTAGGCAGAGGCCCCAGAAGCTCCACAAGGTATGAATTGAATTGACCAAAGCTTTGAAAGACTTTATCCTCCCCTGCCACTCCTTAGTGTGGGAGCAAGTACCTGGTGCCCGACCCGGTAAGCAGTGAAGGGTGAGAGGAAGTCCACACCAGCCCTCAGTAGCATTCCTTCCTATGGACTCAGTCACGCTCTTCTTGGGTAAATTGTGACACCTGCTGGCTCGTGATGGAAAAAGCCCAGGCTCTACTTCAGCCAGAGGTTTGCCAGTGCTACTGTGCAAATGGCTCCCAGATGGACTAGGTTCTTGTCTAGGGAGACAATGCGCATCTCCGAACTCCTATGGAGCCCAGATTCATACCCAGATTCAGTGTCCTAAGACCACAGTTGCCTGGAAGGACAATGGGAGTCACCAGAAAGAGAGCCACTGTGACGGAAGGTATCACAGAGAGTGGAAGGGGCACAGAGAGATGTGACTTCAGTTCTGCCTCAGCCTCCTGGCGGCCGGAGACATAAAGTGCATCCCTCCTCATATTTTGTTGTCTTCATTGTTGTGGGTTATCTTTTCCAAAAAGTGTGTTCTCTTATGATTCTACCTACCTCACACTGTTCTTCGTAAGGTTTATGGGGGCAACACATGTGGGTTTTGGGGGGGGGGTCCAACAATTATTTTAACAACTACCATGTGCTAAGTACCAAGCTTCTTGAGCTACAGACACACACACACACTTGCATATATGTGCATAGTGGTGGCAATACAAAAATGAGTAATAAATGGCCATTCCAGGCTAGGAGAAAACACACGTACACACTGAAAACTCCTGTTCTTTCTGCCTGAAACTATCCTCCTCTCATAGCTCATCCCTCAAGTCTCAGCTCTCATGCGAAATCTTCAGTGAAGCCCCCCTCCACCCTCCTCCTAGTCTAGACACCCTCTCATGACCTCTCAAACGCTTCCTATCATTCTTCACAAGCTCAGAGCAGCAAGTGACTGAAAGGTTCAAATCCCGGCACCCCCTCGTGGACTGTAGGACCCTGGGCTAGTTTCTAAGCCTCGCCAAACCATGGCACCCTCTCTTGTAAAGTGGGGATGGTGACACCCACTTTCCAGGGTTTTCATAAGGATTAAATAAAATGGCATGCACTGAGTCCTAACAAGAGTCCCTGACAAAAAGTCAACTCTCGGGAAATGTTAGTTTTTACTATTATTTGTGAAATGTTTAATTTAATATACATTCCTTCTACCAGACTATGGACTTCAAGAAGGCAGAAGCCCTAGCCATTTTATTTCTGTCCTATCCCCTATGCCCACCATGGTTCCTTGAAACCTAATTTTTTTCAGATGACTGTAGTGATGTTCAGCATTAAGGTATGTAGCACTTTTTCTAGGATGAATTTGTGAACTTAATTGATGTTTTTATTAGTAGTAATCTAAATAAAGTAAATACAGTGTTTGGAAGTAATACAGAAAAGGTGGTAATTAATTTTACCTGGGGATAGGGAAGTCCTTGCCTAGGGTGCCTAAGGGTAGCTCATCAGGGTTTTAAAGGATAAAAATACACTCTATCAACTGCTAATCTTGTCAGCCCCTGCAATGTGGAAAGCTCTGTGCTCAGCTGTGGGAATATACAGATAAATATAACCCAGTCCCTCCTCTCCAGGACCCTGCAGTCTCATAAAGGAGAATGTATTTTTGTATGGTACAGGGTCCTTTGGGTGTGCAGAAGAGAGCCTAATCCAAAATGCCAGGTTGGAAGACTTCCAGGAGGAGGTGACATGAGCAGGGCGGGGAGGGCAGTGAGGAGTGAGCCAGGCTGTGACACCAGGGGGTGACTCAGACAGAAGGAAGAAAGGTGACAGCAGGAGTGCTGGGGACGCTCAAAGCATTGCTTTCAGCTCAGGCTTTGGGTCTGTGCACAGGCTTGGAGAGAACGGAGCTGGAGAGAGAAGTCAGGAGCCAGATAACGAAGAGCCTTTCAAGCCTTGCAAAGAAATTTGGATTTTATTTAATAGGCTATCATTGTAGCTGAAAGGTTTCAAAAAGGTGAAGAAAGGTAATATGATTGCATTTGCATTTAGAATGAGAGAAAGTCATTCTAAAAGGACAGTCAGACAGTAGCTGGGAGATTAGTCCACAGGCTTTTGGGAGAGTCCAAACAGGCAATGGTAGATGTGTTAAGAGAGAGACCTGAGTGAAATCAAAGTGTATTCAGGAAATACAATCAACAGGACTTATGGACTAATTTCATTTGGGAAGCAAAAAAGAGCAAATGATCTAGAATTTGGGGTAGGTGACCAGGTGGGTTAGGGAACCATTCACTGATTCAAAGATAATAAGAATAGCAATTTTGCAAAGGAAAAGGGCCAGCATAGTTTGTACATATTTTTTTGGAAGGTTCCTATGGAGACTGTATCAATACTGTTCCGTGGTATTATGTAACACAATATTTTCCCTACAAAGGGCATCTGCAAGTTTATGTAGTTATCTATCCCAAATCTTTGCCTTTCCATTTCAAACGACTCACATACTGATCCAGCATTGTCATTGTCACTGTCACTGTCTCTCCAGCTCCCCACAGAGAGCTCCCACCTCTATAAAGTAGTTTGGACACATCCTCAAGCTACCGACCTTCCCTGGCCCACTAACCCCTCCAAGGGGGTGACTCAGACTATTAGGTAACCATGTCTCCAGCCAGCAGTTCCATGAATAGAGTTGGAACTCAGAGAGGAGGTCTGAGCCAGAAGTACACACTAGAAAGAAATCAGCATAAAGTTTGTATAAGGGCAGGCTTGAGAGCAGATGGATCCATGCAAGAGACCGTGAGGGGTAAAAAGATTTAGGCAAATGCAGCAGCTTAGGAACAGATCCGGTTAAGAGAAGAGCATGGCAGACAGAGAAAAGCTGGCAAAGGTGGATGAGGAGTGGCCAGAGACACAAGGAGAAAACCACGAGACACTCAAGGGAGGAGGCCATAGAGTAGTAGTCAAGGACACCGAGTGCAACAGAAAAATCAGGATGGAAATGCAAATGTGGGGGTGTGGGTGCCTGGGTAGTTTCAGGGGACTTGAGGGAGCAGTTGAAGAGGAAGTGAGGAAGCAAAGATGATTTTTGTTTTATTTTCTCTATACTTGTACATGTGATTATTTGGTTTCCACTTTTTGCCTTCACAAAATTAAAGAGGCTTAAAATTTAATAACAATATCAATGTTTAAGATAAGGACTAGAAACAAAAACCTCGTAAAGAATACAATTGGAAAAGAGATCAGATGATTGCTGCAACAAAATATTAAGCAATAATAATAACGCAAAAAAAGTAACATTCACATTGTCAAATAAAATCTTTGAATGCTTTGACTTTGAGGTTCAGTATGGAGTCATCAGTTCACCTCTTTTTTTTTCCCAAAGTCTCAAAAAATATAGAATATTTATTTTTATAAATAAAAAATAGATAATTTCAAAAAACAGATCATGCCAAAACTTATGGACAATAGAAAAAGAAGAAATACTTCAAAATCATTCTACTTCATCTGGATATACCTGATATTAAAATTGGAAAAAAGTATTATTATAAAGGAAAATTACAAACATATTTCACTTATAAATGAGGATGCAATATCCTAAACAACATTTTAACAAGTTGTAATTAGATGATATTTTCTTAAGACAACTAGCAGATAGCAAAGTGTTTGGGTTTCTTTCTCGGACATTTGTACATGAAGGGTAGCAGCATGAGGCAACATATCACAGCAGCCAAGAGCGCAAGTCCTAGAGCCAGCTTTTCTAGTTGACCCCCAGGTCCATACGGCAGCTGCGTGACTCTGTATATGTTCCCTGATTTCTCCTGATCCCCTTCTGCCCCTCCATACAAAGGCGATAACAGCAACCCCCCCTCTGTAGAGTAGTTGTGAGCATTTGGTGGGTTATGGGAGGCCACTCTCAATAATAAACAGTGGCTGCACCAGTTTCGACACTCCTATTTGGTAAAAGGAGCCATTCAGAGGAAGATACCAAAGAAATAAAAAAAGATAAGGAACCAGGAATGGAGCAAAGAGTTAGAGAAGCCCTAACTCAGGATGCAGAGGAAACCAAATCAGGGAGAGGCGATAGAGGGAAACTTGTCAGTATGTGCAAACCCTGTAAGAAAATAGTTTTATTCTCAGATACCATAGAAATATCTATTTTTATTTCAACACAATAAATATCTTACTGTGCAAACTGGTCCCAAGGAGTATACTCAGCAATGGTTTAGAGTTGTGATGTTGCCCTAGGTGATCATTCTATAAACTTGAAATGATAAATTGCATTTCTTTAAAATGGTATTCTTAAATATAGATGTCCTATTACTCAACTGATCCACCACCTCCCCCTCAACTCCCATGTATTGCTGCAAATAGTACCATTTCTCTCTCTTGTGATGAAAAACATTCAACAAGTTTGTTGAATGAGCATCTGCTATGTGCCAGGCTGGGGGGTTCAGTGCTGGTCTTAGATCTGTGTTAGTCAAATAATGCCTATCTTTTGGGATTGTAATGAAGGTATTTATCAAGCACTTCCTGTAGCCCAGCCCCCATACAATGCACTTTACAAGCCTTATCTCATTTAAACAACAATAATAAATAATCACGTATCACTTGCAATCACGTATCACTTGCGGTTCAATGACAGAAACAGACCACTGTAAACAGGAAGTGACTTGTTACAGAGATTGTTGTTATGCAATTGCGGGAGCTGACTAGCATCAGATTTGATGCTGGAGTGTGAAGTCCTCAGAGAAGAAAGGAAGGGAAGATAGATGTAAAATGGGGGCAAGCAAGACCAAGCTGGAACTCAAGAGGATGGTCAGGGCTCTCTGATGTTGTTTTGTGGTGAGTGCCCTACAAAGCCAGAACCCTTCCTCCTAGAGCTAAAGAGAGCCACTTGGCCCAGGCGTTGCCGGCCTCGTCTCTGCATCCCACCACTCAGGTGAGCCAGCACGTGTGTGGACTACAAGGCAGCTGCTGCTGTGCCCCTGGCACCTTGCAAGTCTCCTGCTGGCATTGCCCATAGGGCCACCCACTCTAACCGGAAGTGGATGGGGAAGAGCATTCTGGTGAGAGAGGATACCGGAGAATTTTGAGGTCTGGGAGAACAGGTCTTCTCAAGGAGAGCACAAGGATACACTTGCAGGGTCCTCTCCATGGTGACTCAGCCCTTGGGAATTTATAGACTTAACTTCCTGGAACTTGGAAATTTCCACTTCTGTGAAATCCTGTAATTCTGTGGGGGCTGGAATAGCATCTCCCACTAGATTCAAACTGGCCAATAAGAAGGGTACCTGTGGGGTGGAACTTTTTGACTGTTGATAAAAAGGGAAAGACTAAGCCAGTCGGGGAGCGCGGAATTCTTTTTTTTTTTTTTTTTTGACACAGAGCCTCAAGCTGTCACCTTGGATAGAGTGCCATGGCATCACAGCTCACAACAACCTGCAATTCCTGGGCTTAAGCAAGGCTTCTGCCTCCACCTCCCAAGTAGCTGGGAATACAAGTGCCCACCACAATGTCCGGCCATTTCTTGGTTGTAGCCATCATTGTTGTTTGGCCGGCCGGGGCTGGATTTGAACCCGCCAGCTCAGGTGTATGTGGCTGGCGCCTTAGCCCGTTGAGCCACAGGCACCAAGCCATGGAATTCTTATATGCCATAAGCTCCCAGCTGGTGAATAAAGCCCTTCCTCTTATAAACATGGTGTTTGGGTGCTCTTTCTCTCCATTGGGCCTTGCCTTCCTGCAACACTGGGAGATGTAGTTCAGCTCTGCCAAGTCAACATATTACAGGTATCCACAGATACTATTACAAACAGCAATAATGAGTACATATTATTTTCTTTTTTGAGACAGAGGCTCACTCTGTTGCCTAGGTTAGAAGTGCAGTGGCATCAGCTTAGCTCACTGCAACCTCAAACTCCTGGGTTCAAGTGATCCTTCTGCTTCACCTTCTCAAGTAACTAAGACTATAGCTGCATGCCATAACACCTGGCTAGTTTTTCTATTGAAACAAGGTCTCACTCTTGCTCAGGCTGGGTTTGTACTCCCAAACTCAAGCAATCCACCTCTGTCTCCCAGAGTACTAGGATTATAGGCTGAGCCACCACACCCAGCAAAAGTATATATTATCATCACCCAAGTTTTAACAAAGGCAGAAACCAAGGCTCTGATAGGATAGATGTCAATCAGATGCCACAGCCTGTGCTCTGAGCTGTCACACAGCATTTCATTTCTTCTACTGTAGGAAATGTCATAATGAAGGACAAATAATAAGTCACCTGGATCTTTTTAGCCCTCAGTGTGGCCCATACATGACAAATTTCATCTGTCAGCCACCATGAGTACAGGACCTAGGTTCTATAAGCTTTTTAGAGGCCTTCAAAAGAGGTGTAAAGGTTGACAAAGAAAGTATATTGGCCCTACAATACAAAAACTTAAAATCAAAATTAATACTTAATTTTATGTCTATAAATATTTGACTCCAGTACAACTTGCTACATAAATTTTAAATAAAGTTTATATCACGCAAGAGTTATATGGGTTGCTGTGCTTGGTACATGTAAAATGACAGCTCCAAAACTACAAGAACCTAGACCTACCAATTTTCCTCTGGACAGAGAAAAATTTGGAAAGACCTGATATTGTTAAAACCTATTTCAGAGACTATACTTGGGGCAGACGCTCTCATCTTCCACAGTGCAGAATTGCAGATGTGGAGAGAAAAGAAAAAACAGTACCTGATATTCACTAGGGATATATATAAAATGAATTGAAAATGGGCAGCCTTCGTCCTGGCACACTGCCCACCTTACTGGTGTGTCAGGAGCATTTTAAAGATATCACTGCAGGTGGTGAATGAGAAAAGAAACCAGAAATGTACAGATTAAATTTAGCAGCAGATTGAATCGCGCTCACCAAGATGTTTGCCTTTCTGCCTGTTCTCTTTTTTCCTCTCAGTTTGGGCTGCAGGACACCTAATCACAGGCGGCAGCCTTCTAGTGAATTCAATTAGCCAAAGAGCACCTTGCATGAGTTAATAAATAAGAGAAATGGAAACAGACATAACTTCCTCACAGAAATGGTCATGAGCAGTGTGGGAAAGATTCAGCTCTGGGCCAGGAAATGCCCATCCTTCTTTGGAGGCCAGACACTCCCATAAAGGCAGCTGCTCCGCATCCCAGGATGAGGGTGGTCAACTCTGAGACAGGACCAGACTCTGTGGTTGGGCTCCCACCTCTGTAGAACTTCTGTTCCATAAGGATGTATTCTAGCATAAGCATTATTGTCCTGATCTTTGTGGGCATACAGCACGTGCTCTGAATACTTGAATGGTGATAATGGGGAGTTGTCATGGACTAAGCATTGACCATGTGTCAGGCATTATGTTAAAATGGGCTGTTTTTACAACATTTGCCCCTAAGCATTACAATAAACCAGGCTTGTGTGACCTAGGACTGTCACCCCACTACCAACACCACCTACTAAGTACTTGTTGTTTTCCCAACACAAGGGCCCTTGAGTTTGAACTTCTGCATCAAGAAGAAATTTGGTACTTTCTCCTCCTCCCCTCCAGATGCCCATGATTTATGTCTACCTGGTCTGTCGCCCAGGTGTGCCTGTCTAACTTTCTTATCTTTTCTAAAATGACTTGTGTCTCTTTCTCATTAGAACTCAAACAGGAATTAGTTGTCATCTCAAATTGAATTTAATTGAAACATACATTGAGGTGTAGTATTGGTTAAGAGCATGTCTCTGGAGGTGCAGAGCCTTAGTTTGGATCCCTGCCTTATCAATTATGGTATTGTATGATGCTCTATGTATGCATACAGGTCCTTAAAAATCCCTGTTACTGGGCAGCGCCTGTGGTTCAAAGGAGTAGGGTACGGGCCCCATATGCCGGAGGTGGCAGGTTCAAACACAGTCCTGGCCAAAAACTGCAAAAAAAAAAAAAAAAAAACCTTGTTACCCTCAGGTCTTTCTTCTTTAAAATGGCTATAATAATGGTGCTTCACTCATAGGATTGTGAGAAATATCCAGTTATATAGAAAACGCTGAGTATAACATATGTCACATTGTCAGCACTCAATAAATATTAGCAATTTTACCTAAAACTAGGTGCCAGTAATTGTGATGAGCAACAAATAAGACATTATCCCCAACATTTAATAGCTGACAGTTAAACAGAGGAAGCAGATATGAAAATGCAACAGGAAGAGCACCAGAGTAGAAGTCCACATCCACGATGCACAGAGTGCACAAGCTTCTTCCTATTCCCACCTGGAGCGCGGCTCACTGCAGGAAGGGCACGACTGACGCCTACCGCAGCAGCAGAAATGGGAGGCCATCGGTGCCCCACTTCCCCTGTCACAACCAGCCCAGATGATCTGAGTGACTCCGATGACATGAAATAGGAGATTGTGTCTTTCAGCAAATATCTGTTAAATGCAAATGTATAGGACTGTATTTCGGGCGACACTTAGTTTCCAGCCAGGAAGACAACATTGAACAAAAAGTATAAGGGTGCTAACCATCAGAAAGTAGTGACGCTGGTGCCAAGAATTTGAAAACTTCTGAGGCACGTGAGGCCAAGGTAGAGTAGGTAGAGCAGAAAAGCAAGACAAGCAAAAAAAAAAAAAAAAAAAAAAAAAAAAAAACAAAAAAAGAGTAATAAAACCACAAAAACCACACAAACAAAAAAAAAAAAAAAAAAAAAAAAAAAAGAGGCCTGACCGGATATTATAATCCACACTGTCCTATAAACGAAGGTGTATAAATAGACGCAGAACCCTTCAAAGATGCAGACTGTGGACAGAAATCTAGCTCATTATTGATAGTTGGGTAAAGCTCCTCCAGGACTAAAACTCACAGCTAAAATCCTAAAAGATAACTGTTTAGTTTGTAGCCTTATAAAAGAATATAAATGGATAAAGAAAACAGTGGATGGTTATAATCAATAGGAATTTGTCCGTAAGCACAGTCGGGTATAATTGGAATCATTAATAAGAACATAAAACATACATGTAGGCAGATACACATGCTATGTCTCGGAGCTCTTCCTCTCCTTCGCTAGAATTTCTCCTATTGGCAACAAACACTGTATATAATAAATCGATAAACTAAATAAAGCTGCCAGCTTGCTTTTCCTCCTAGACTGAACCCTTCTGTGCTGCTCAGGCCGCTGCAATTTAAATTTCAGTCATGTCCTTCTGGCAATCTTTGCTGTCTCTTAAGAAATGCTGTCTGGGGCAGTCACACCCTCCCTCACAGTCTGGGAGATTAATGGACCCATCACAGGACGGGTCAGAGGCAGCCTGGAGAGGAGGCTTTTCACGGTCAAGTCCTTGATTAACTTAGAAAAGGGAGTGAGGAAGAGATTAAACATAAAAATCTACAAATAATTTTGAGTTTGATGAAAATGGGAGCTGACTCTACAAAGGGCATTCACACGCTTGATTCTGCCAGTACAGGGTGACAAGTTACCCAGGAAAAGGAGAGTACCCTGGCCACAAAGGCTGGTGATCAGGAAGATCAGGGCCACAGGCAGAGAGGGACCAGAGCCACATGTCAACAGAGGCAGTTGAGGCAGCAAGGGATTTAGAATCAGACCTGAATTTGGAGCCTAGTTTTGCTGCTTAGCTGGGTATCTTTGGACAGGTTATTTAGCCTTGCTGCCTGGGGCTTATGTCTGAAAAGAAGAAAGTGACAATTGCTTCCTCCGAGGGCTGTGGTGAGGATCATAAAGCATTCATTCAAGTCCGTGAGTCCAGAAGCAAAAAGCCCAACTCAAACTATTTTTAAGGTGGAAAAAAAAAGTATAGGTCACCTAACAAGGAAGTCAAGGGAAGAAGGGGCCTCAGGGACTCATACATTGCCAAGGCTATTTTCTCCTGTGTCAGCCGATGGCCTTCCTCCCTGCAGCCCTGAGATGAGGAGAAATGGACTGTGCTCATAATCCACTAGCAGAGCTAGAGCCTCTCACCCGGCCTTTGCATACAAGGTTCCGGAGAAGGACGCTTTCCAGCTTGGGGCCTGTGCTTATCTGCTAATAGCCTCTGCAGGCTACAGAGGTGTGGGGCACTGGGATGAGCTGGGGGGAGCCTCCAGGACATACTGAACTCCTGTCAACACAATCCATGAGGTAATTTAATCTCTTGGTCTTTTCTTCAGTTGAAAAAGAACTTCATCACACTGAGATGAGAAGAAAACAGCACTGAGAAACAAGATCCCCCCAGGATGTTTCAAACTGCCCAATAAATGTAAAGTCGTGGACTGAAAGTCAGGATTTACCCTGTCAAATAATCACCAGCAAATAACGAAACAGATCAGGCAGATACCTCTGATCTTGGGCCATTCCTTTATCCACATGTCTATTATTTCATTCCTTTGCACATTCATTACTTGGTCAGTATTTTCTATCTGCCATACATCATGCCTTGTACCATTTAGTCACAACGATAACCTTATTAACCCCATTGCAGAGTTAGCAAACTGAGCCTCAGAGAGGTTAGTAATTTCACAGTAGACTTGAACACAGAACAAGTCAAACCCCATGCTCTCAACCACTGGGCTACCACTTGGTAATGCCTAGAGAAAGGTGATAAATTTTGTTCAGGGGGAGTCTTTACAGGGAAGAGGTGACATCTGAGTTCAGTCTCAAAGAATTACTTAGAATTTTCCCAGCAGGAAATACAGGAAAGGACATTTGAGGCAGAGGAAAGATGATGAACAGTACAAAGACACAATATGAGCAGCACATATTCAATGTTTCAAATCAAGTCCAGTGAATCCTAACAGCTCAGACCACTGCAGGGGCCAGTCTGAATTAGCAAAAGATCTGAGCCTTGTTCATTTATAAACAAAAATAAATGCAATTTTGTTGAGCGTAGTATGTTTACAAACATACTACATTTCTTAAAAGAAAACAAGAAAAAACATTATTGAGCTTTTGTTCATTGCAGCAAACTATTTTGGGTCACGTGAACATCAGGGGATAGAGTCCAGTCATTCCTGAGCCATCACACTAGGTATTGCACAAACTTTTCCTCTTTCAAATTCTCTCAATCACATTTCCTAGTTTAATTATTAGAAGGTTGCTACATCTGGTACTTTGCGAATGAAGACCTACCCATTTTGGATAACATAAAATGAAGTTTTTATTTGAGTAAATCTTTTTAAATCAAAAGTGACAATTATTGCCTTTGAAAAGATGAGAGAAAGGGTTTACATAACTATGGGAAGTAAACTGAAAGCATGATTGAATTTCCTCTTTCCTGTGATAAATGCTTCTTCCCCATAGCTCACTTATCCAGTTGATCAAGTGGGAAACTGAGGCAACATCACACTCCTCCCCGCTCAGTCCCACTGCTCCTCCTCGTGTAATGCCCACGTTCTGTGACTGCTGCCACTTTTGCACCCTCAACCCCACCTGCCTCCCCATTCCCTATGTCACTGCATCAGCTGGGGACCCATCACCTCTCCCCTCCCTGCCTTGAGTCTGGAACACAGATCAAGTCAATCCGCTCTCTCCTCTGCTGTGAGCTTTCTCATACCCTGTGGATCAAGTATCTCCCATCACTGGCAAGAGTGATTGGTCCACACACAGCCAATCAGAGCTCTTCCCTAGAACTGCAACACAGATGCTGAGGAATTCAACTCCTCTCACATCTTGCACCTTGTGGGAAAGGCTGCTGTCTGCAGTAAGAAAAGCTAAGGCTGACATTGGAAGAGAAGGAGAGACAAGCAGAAATAAGCAATGCAGAGCTTCACATTATCCGTTCTTCAGCTTTTATCCCTGAGCTGGTTCCTTACAGTTATCCCTGAATCTTTTTCAACTATGGAAGCCAGTGAATTACTTTTGTGCTTAAAACCAGAAGAAGTAAAAACAATGCTATGTCCATCCCTGGATCTTCACTGAGTGCAATCAAGTGGGAAACTGAGGCAACATCACACTCCTCACCCCTCAGTCCCACTGCTCCTCCTCATGTAATGCCCATGTTCTGTGACTGCTGCCGCTTTTGCACCCTCAACCCCACCTGCCTCCCCATTCCCTTTGTCACTGCATCAGCTGGGGACCCATCACCTCTCCCCTCCCTGCCTCGAGTCTGGAACACAGATCAAGGGTGAAATCCAGGCTCAAGAGCATGGCACGCTCAGCAGGCCTCTGGCACCCTCCCTGCCTCTTGTCCCCATGCTCCCTGACCACACTCAGGGTTTGAAGCTGTGTTCACACTGAGCTGTGTTTGACTGTTGACGATACTGCTGTTGTGATTGTTGTCATACTCCAGAATGTACTTTTCACCTTACTCTCTTTGGCACTAGACGTCTCTGCTGCACAGAACCAGGCCTTGACCTGCTTAGCTAAGTTTCAATTTTTCGAAAAGCTCCTTCCCACTGAACCCATTTCTCCATGCAAACTTAGCTTCTAAACACAGCTCTACCATCACAAAATAAACACACTGTTTTGTAAGTCTGTTTACTTTTCTGTCTTCTACTCAATGGGAGCAGTGAAGGACTGTGTCTTTCTTTTCCACACCTAGTGCAGCACCTGGAACACACAGCAGATTGTAACGCTGCTGAATGAATAAGTGAATGAATCCACTGGGGCACTTCAGCTTGAATATGTTGGAAATTATATTCTACAACCTTGTTTTAGAAAATCTCATAACTTGTGTGAAGCAGGAATGTTATCCCCAATATCATTGAAGAATGTGATACATACATATTCAATTCAGGGGTTAAATTTTCTGGTGTTTGAGCTGATTCTCTCCAAGTAGTTAACATTAGCTTTTAATTATATCCTGCCATCCAACTAGTGCAGAGAAAGAGGCCTCTCTATATATCAAGAGAGGTGAATTTAATTCAATAATTCTATTTAATTTAGCACTCTTCTGCTCTAATAGTCAAATTACTAAAGGAGATGTCATTTCCATAAGCCCGTCAACCAGAGGATGCTGAGCAAGTTATTTGAATACCATTTAAAGCCTTCCTATTTCAAGGATTGGGAAGGGGAGTGTTCAAATGGTTCCAAAGACAAGCTAGCTCCCCAACACACTCCCAAAGGTTCTTTGTATTCTCTGATTCCCTTTCCCTTTCTAAAGCAGTAGAACAGGTGTTGGGGGGTTTTCATCCTGGCTCTTCCCATGTCCAGGCACCACGCACCAACCTCCTCACCTCCAATTTAACTGATCTCCTCCTTCCAAATCTTATGCCAGAATTTACTTCTTCCATAAAACCTACCCAGATTTACCAGGCATTGATCTGAATTTACCAGAACATCCTCACCATGGCACCTTAAAGCACAACTTTCAGGGTAATTTAACCCAGCTTGTATCTCAATGAAATGAATTGAGATTCTTACTTCACCTTCCTGAAACTGTAGGAGAAAGAGCCCTGGACGTGGAGTCAGGGAAACCTATGTAAGAATGCTAGGTTTCATATGTTTGTTAGCCATTCATCTGTCTTCTTTAGAGAAGGTTCTGTTCATCTCTCTTGCCCAGTGATATGTGTTTGTTGGCTTTTGTCATGTTGATTAATTTGATTTCTCTGCAGATCTTAGTTATCAAGCTTTTGTCTGATTCAAAATACGCAAATATCCTTTCCTAACTTATAGGTTGTCTATTTGCTTTGGTGGTTGTCCCCTTAGCTATACAGAAGCTTTTCAGTTTAATTAAGACCCATTTGTTTATTTTTGTTGTTGTTGAGATTGCCACAGAAGTCTTCCTCATAAAGTCCTTCCCCACGCTGATAGCTTCCAGTGTTTTCCCCACACTTTCTTTGAGGATTTTAATTGTTTTTTGCCTTAGATTTGGGTCTTTTATCCATCGTGAATCAATTTTTGTGAGTGGAGAAGAAAAAATGCTCATTGTCCCTAATTATTAGAGAAATGCAAATCCAAAGCACCCTGAGATATCCTCTAATCCCAGGGAGAATGGGCCACATCACAAAGTCTCAAAACTACAGATGCTGGCATGGATGTGGAGAGAAGGGAACACTTTTACACTGCTGGTGGGACTGCAAACTAATATAACCTTTTTGGATAGCAGTATGGAGAACCATCAAAGAACTCAAGTTAGAACTCCCATTTAATCCTGTAATCCCATTACTGGCATCTACCCAGAAGAAAAAAAAGTCCTTTTATCACAGGGACACTTGCACTAGACTGTTTATTGCAGCTCAATTTACAATCATCAAAATGTGGAAACAGCCTAAATGTCCACCAACCCTGGAATGGATATGTATATATATATATATCACAGCTTGTTAATTTAGAATACATGTGTATATACTCACACATATACATATATGAACATATATATACCATGGAATATTATTTAGCCATTAAAAAGATGGAGACTTGACATCTTTTGTATTAACCTGGATGGAGGTGGAACACATTTTTCTTAGTAAATCATCACAAGAATGGAGAAACAAGAATCCTATATACTCAATTCTGATATGAGGACAATTAATGCCCTAGGACATGGTGGTGGGTGGGGAATGGGGAGTGCTGAGAAAAAGAAAGAGGGAGGGGGTGAGAGGACAAGGGGTGTGGTACACCTTTTGGGAGTGGGACACAATTATAAAAGGGTCTTTATTTAACAAAAGCAATCAATGTAACCTGGTTCTATGTACCCCCAATAAATCCCCAACAATAAAAAAAAAATGCTAGGTTTGTAGAATGCCATGCAAATTATAGTGTATTTCTGGTCTAAGTCTCCTTTCCTATAGAATGGAGACAATATCATATACCTTAAGGCTATGGAGAGTGTTTAATAGACTAACACATGTGAAAGTTCAATCACTGTTAAAATCACTATTACAGCTATAGCATGTGGTACAAAGAAGCCATCTGACAGTCACACAGCAGAGGACATCTGATTGACACACTCAGTTCTCTTTGGACCAAATACCTTTCTCAGTGACTCTCAACCAGGCTGTTGTAGGGGTGAGAGGAAACTTACCCTTTTCCCCAAAAGTTTCTAAAAGATCAATTCACAGTTAAGGCAGATTATGAAGAGAAAGGTTTACTTGCCATGCACAAGAGGACAATCACTCTGTGATGACCTACTATCCCAGTGAAATTCAGATAGTTTTATACCTGTCCTTTCAGAGAGGAGCAGGAGGAGGAGGAGGAGAGCATAGATAATTCTGTTTAGGGGGAACAGATGGTTCTAGGGAGGATAAATGGATGGGGGAAATAAATTGATTTGTACATGATTCTCTTTGCAAATTAAAATAACCTCAGCAAATTAAATTAACCTGAGACTCAGGTATTATATTTAGATAGTATAGAACCAAGTATGGTTGCATTCTTGATTCTCCTCCCTGCAATATATTGAGATAACAAGAAGGAGAAGGGAAGTCAATGGCCCTTTGATCTTTTGATTGATCAATCCAGTCCAGTTTATTCAGATAAAAGAAAAACCCATCCCAGTGTGTTTTGATCTTGAATGGCTTTTAATTCAAAATATTCTTTATACCAAGGAGTCATATCTGGGGGTGAAATTTTCTGAACTCCTTCACTATGCATGTAAATCAATGAGTAAAGTTTTTTCAAAATACAAATTCAAGATGCTATTGAATCAGACTCTGTCAAGAGTATTAGCTGCTCACCCATGGATAGTGATAAGTAGCCAGTTTTGAGAACTGCCAAACACCTGAAAGCAGAAGCAGCTCTGCAGCTGACCAGAGGAGCAGACAAAGCAAGTCTCCATAACCACAGATTCCCAGCCCACAGTAATGGAGAAGCAAATGACTATAGAATGGGGCACTCCCCACACTGCAGGCAACCAGGGAGGCAGCTCATCCAGGCATATCAGAATAAAGGAGAAAGATGTTTGTCCCTCCACATTTCTGATTAAAAACAATCATCCCACCTGGGGCATGATCAAAAAGACAAATGTGTTTGGTATGCACATGGAAGAGCTGGTTCTATTCCAAACCGGCAGAGCCAGCTTAGAAAGGGGGTCATTGAGGTATGGAGGTATCAGACTTTCACGGCCTTCTTGTTTCCGTCTGCAGAGCTCTGGCACCTACAAAGCTCTGTCTCCTACAGAGCTCTACCACTGCAGAGTTCTGTCACCTGTAGAGCTCTGTTGCCTGCAGAGCTCTACCACCTGCAGAGTTCTGTCCCCAACAGAGCTCTGTCACCTGCAGAGCTCTACCACAGGCCATTTGCCAACCTCTTACTCATGCCCTCCCTTGGACTCATCACAACAGCCTTATGAGGTAAAGTATTATATCCTCATTTTACAGATGAGGAAATTTAGGCATGAAGAGTTTGAATGGCTTTCCTAGTATGCAGCAAATCTGGAATTAAACAGAGTTCTGCATAGCTCCAAGTCCTATCCTGAAAGTGAAGGAACTGTTTGTCATTATTTTCACTCTATGATCTTCCATTTATTTATCTACAATAATAATGGAAGTTTTACCCATGTGATGAGTAAGGTAAGAGATTGGGAAGGACACATGGCCAAAAATAAGAGGCAACTAGTATTGTTATGTAATACTGCTTAAAGATCCCTGTAAAATTATACCCTGAGGGGCTATGGTCTGAGCAGGGGGCATTTGGAGAGATTTGAACATAAAATTTAACTCTTTAAGATGCTGGCCTGGTTGAGATTTTTGGTTACTTATTGATAACACACTTTAGTTCTCTTATTTGTGTGTATGTTTGTGTGTGTATGTGTGTGTGTGTGTGTGTGTTTTCTCTTTACTAATGTTGGGTAGTTAGAAATCCAACTTTTCTAGGGGAAAAGGATAATAAGGGCAAGCCCCTGGGCTCCCATCTCGGTGCTGCCACCTAAACTCTGCCCCAGGTGATTACTCACACCTGAGGAGGAAGGTGCATTCTACCAATCTACCAATCAGAATTTACCATGCCAACTGCAAAATGAGGTAGAAAACTCTAGTCTAGCAACAGGTACGATAGTCTTGAAAGTGACCTACGCTAGCCCTAAGAGTAATTATCATGTCATTAGCTTAAATCCACATTGTGGTCCTCACCCCCACCCCAAAAGGCTCTCAGAAAGGCTCATGAGAGGTCCACATGCACAGTAAGACTCTGGTTTCAAGGTGACCTCTGAACCACAAGGTAGGCAAAACACAGAGAGTATAAAATAGAAGTTCTGGCCATAACCCAGACCTCTTTGCCATAGAATGGTGTCCATTTGCTGCCTATGATGAACACATCTCATTTTGTAAACCTTCTTTCTCTGCAAACCTGTATCTTGCTCTATAAGCCTATTTCTTGCCCTTACTCCGTAAACCTATTTTTCTCTTTCTCAATAAACTGTGTTTCATACTTGCCTTACTTCGGGGGGTCTGGTCATTTTTCAACCAAGAGCACTTCAAGATCCTAGGATACAGGAAGCTGCCTAAAACCCCAACATTTTAGAATGCAGGCAGGTGCCTTGGAACCCAACAGTCACTCTCAGAAAATGGTTAAAAATGTGGGTCCTTAAGAAGAAAGGCCCTCAAAATAGAAATGAATAAGTTATTTAAAATTGAAAAGGTATGTAGCTATTGGAGGCTGGGAATCCTGGTTGACCTAGTTCGATTGCTTGGCTAAGCTAGAAAATTCAACTGAGGCACAGTGGTAATTGAAAGAAAAAATGAATGGAAACTGAAAATAAAACTGGAGCAACACAGGTAGCAAGAATAGAAAGTAAAGATAACATGCGTATGTTTTAGTACAACAAGGAAAATTTTTATTTTAGAACAAAGGGAAAGTTTCGAGCACTTCCAAAGAGAGTTGGAAGTGGGTCCCTCTCATGAAGTAGAGGAGGTAAGAGAGATACAGAGACGCAAAGGCTGTGGAGAGGTGTAACAGCTCTTTCACTGGCCTCTTCTTGCCTCTAGGAATTATTGCCCTTTTCTATTGGTCATTGATTACCTAGGTTACTTCATACCCACATTCTTCTGGGCCCTCCAGACTTCCTTGTTCAGCAGGCCAGGCCCTTCTCCCATCTCCCTTGAAGCCCTTTCTTAGTCTCTCTTCTCAGTGGCCTTATGACGTGATGATACTTACAAAGGCAGCACAGTCCCCCAATGGAAATGCAGCCCAGGACATCAGCCTACCGTAGCACACACAGGTCCCTCCTCCTGCTGTGCTCCCTCTACCCTTGCCCCTGGGATTACAGACCTCAGGGTTCCCTTAAGGGCAGAGAACAACTTCTGAACTACCTACTTCCCTCATGTGGTTTGCTTTGTATTACCCAATTTTCTAACATCTCTGACTTGGGTTTTGCAATCCAACCATTTCAAGGCCACTTATTTGAGTCTGACACAGAGCAGCACCACAAATCACAGCTAGCACTGGGACTGCTGTGATTTCACACACACGGTGAAGAACCACATACTGGTCATGCCACTCCTGTGTGTAAGAGACAACCCCAAGTCACATCCAAAGTAAGTGACAGCTGCAGAGCCCACTGCTTGATCTCTATTCCTTGCTACTCTTTGAGAAGTGAGCTCAGCACTGAAACATACATTTCAGTTTTGGAAAAAGCACTTTGGGGAGTCAAATATACACAGTCTATGGATCATGAATGTAGAGCAATTCCAGACTATGTGTATGACCCTAAGTAGTGCAAAGCACCCTGAGGGCTGGAATTCCAGCTCTGCCACTTGAGAGCTATGCAGCCTTGGGCATAATATTGAACTTCCCTGAGCAACAATTTGCTGTTTAAATGGATGTTCCCTTTGGGGTCATGGAAGGGTGGTATGTCACTGTATTATGCTGCCAGACTTACAGAAGTTGTGATACAAGAGTATCACAAAGCATGTTCTCAATAAATGGGAAAATTGATATTTTTAATATTCTATTTCATCTCGTTATGTCTTTGCACAAGTTTTCCTGTTGCATCCTGTACTTCACAAACTCCTACTCATTTTTTAAGACAGCAACATGGGGCCCAGGCCTTCTGTGAAAATGTTTCTGTCCCTATCTCCAGCTCTATCATTCCTACCTTGTAGACACAAGATTGGAAGGTAGCAGCAGAGCTCAGTAAGAGGTGGGGGACATGGCTCTGGGAAAGGAGGGGGAGGAGAACAAATGGGCAAGCAGTCCTGCAGCATTCGCTGAATATCTGCCATGTGCAGACACAGCACCAGGCACTGAAGAAACAACTGAAAACACTCGGCAGAAGGTATTTTATCATCCTGTGTTATTATTAGAGAAAGCCTGCTCTCGCATCATGTAGGCCCTTTTCACCACTTTCAGTGAGTAGTTTGCAATCAATCAAGGAGATAGTGCTTGAATTCTGGATGGCCCGTCTTTGTCTGTCTCCTCCCTGTGTGAGTAAGAAAGATTCTTTGTATGACAGGGCCATTTATTAAGAACAAGACGTCAATACTCCTTTCTGTGATAAAGCAACCAGGGTCCACTTTGGACCCATTCTGGGATCATGACATCCTCCCTCTTCAAAGCTCAACACAAAGACTTACATCAACAAAGCTATTTATCTAAGAGAAGAGGAAGTCTCTGGGAAGTCCCTCATCTGGATATCTTCATTTGTTAACACCTTCTGTCTTTTTGACCTCCTGGATTTGATGTTTGTCTTACTAGTTCACGGATGTGGCTGTTGCTATAAACAACATTGAATTCCTTTGCTAGAATTTCATGGTGCTTCAACAGTAATGTCTTATCATTAGATAGCTCTTTTGCTATTTATAAAGCCCTTTTTCTTGCATTACCTGGTCCTCAAATCAAATGGCTTCTCAGTTAATAAGTTTCTTGATTTCTTCATTGTATTTGACAATCCTAGCAATCTTTAAAATCCCTCCTATCTTAGAACATTTTAGCACGGTGGTTCTCAACCTTCCTAATGTCATGACCAATACAGTTCCTCATGTTGTGGTGACCCCCAACCATAAATTATTTTTTTCATGACTTCATAACTGTTATTTTGCTGTTGTTATGAATCATAATGTAAATACCTGATATGTAGGATGTGTTTTCCGATGGTCTTAGGGGTCACGACCCACAGGTTGAGAACCACTGTAGCTCCTGACCCAGGATTCCAGGGCTAATTCCATCTACCTACTAGCCAGCCTAGAGTATCAGTCAGGTTTTCCTAGGTTATGCTGTGGGAAGAAATAATCCTACTATCTCAGTAGCTTATAGCAAGAGTTTATTTTTCAGTCATATCACCTTTCAGTGTACACTGCCTGTAATTCTGTTCTATATGTCTGGTCTTTCTTGAAGCCAGATTGAATAAAATGACCTATCTGAGACAGGTCATTCTTGCTTTGTGGATAAAGCGGCAATGACAGAATCATGGGCTACATCATAATGATTCTGCTTAGCATGCATGCCTTCCACCCACATTTTCTTGGCCAAAGTAAATAAAAAAGTCTAGGATAATGTCAATGGAACATAGAAATATAACCTTCTCACAAGAAAAGCAGTAAATAATTCAAATCAGTAGTAGCGTCTACTACTACATTTGGAACACCTTACTGCAATTCATTGGAGCTCTCTGAAGCACCATAAATTGTGTCTTCCCCCATATGTACCCCACCTCAGAATCCTTGTAACTTGATCTTTTTCCTCCCCTACAGAATCTAGGAGTGATGATCTAAAACCAAAATTAATGACCCTGGTATCTACAAGTGTTCCTTAAAAGCTAATCATGGAGCTCAGTGCCTATGGCTCAAGCAGCTAAGGCATCAGCCACATACACACCTAAGCTAGAAGGTTCGAATCCAGCCTGGGCCCACCAAACAACAATGACGGCTGCAACCAAAAAATAGCCAGGCCTTGTAGCAGGCACCTGTAGTCCCAGCTACTTGGGAGGCGGATGCAGGAGAATTGCTTGAGCCCAGGAGTTGGAGGTTGCTGTGAGCTGTGATGCCACGGCACTCTACCCAGGACAACAGCTTGAGGCTCTGTCTCCAAAAAAAAAAAAAAAAAAGCTAATCATGGCACAAGTATCTTATTTGTTTTATGAAGAGTTATTAGGCTGAAAGATCAAGATAAAATTTCTTAGAATTTTGGAGCAAGAAAGAATTAGAAGGGATCTTTTTTAAATTATCTTGACTTAAATTTGTAAACTAAAAAAAAACAAGCCCAGAGAAGTGTACTTATTTTCCAGTGCTCACAAGCCTGGAAAATGATAAGAGAAAGAACACAGACAGATTCTTTAAAAAAAATAATAATAAATGCTATTTTATCACCCCAAGACATCTAACCTATTGCAGAAAAACTTCAACACAGAACCTGCCTTCATCTCATATGCTGTGAAGCAGATAGGAAAATGTGAGCCATGTGATATACATTTGAGTGGAATTGTACCTTATTGAAAGAGCAGGCACAAAAAATACTGACTCATGTATCCATGCCCATTTTAAGGAGGTCTCTAGAAGTACACAATAGGAAATAACAAAATATTGTTGGCCAACATTTTTTACTAATTTCTATGTCAAGAACATAAAGATCATACTGGCCTGTTCATGAACTACTCTTGAATACATTGCAGAATTTCAATTTCTGACCTCCACATGGTTGGTGAGGACATGAAACTAATGCCAGCTAATGGTCAAAATGATGTGCATTGTTGCTTCTAGGCTACAGTACTAGCTGCTGGTGTGAAACTTCCAGTCTCCTTCCTTCTGCCATGTTGACCAGCAACACTGGAGATAAAGATTTCACTCAGCCTGGCTCCTGGAGTGAAAAGATGAGGGCAGTCCCAACCAGGCCACAATGGACAAATAACATAAGCAAGAAACAATCTTTTGGATTTTGTTAGCCACTGGGATTTAGGACCTGTTTATCCTACAACATAGCTGAGACTATCTTGACTCTCATGCTAACAAAATCTATTAATATAAAACCAGTTGAAAGAGATGATCAATATAATAAATGATCAATTCAGGGGGAAAATCATTGCAATAGGTTTGTATGAAAGGCTATATGTGTCTAACAAGATAGAATTTAAGAGAGCAAACATAATTTTCTATATTTAAGTTTCAGAAATCAATAGCAATTAGTATGGGGAAAGATTTGTGACCTATAAGCTCAATAGGAATCAATATTGTACTTTGCCTGCCAAAAAAGTCAAATTAATTTCCTACATATGTAGTCTTTAGTGATCAAGGAAATTAATAGTCCTGGCTGCTACAGAAAACACACCAAAAGCACCAGGGTTCAGTGAATCAGAGTGTAGAAATGGAGAATGACTAAGATGATGAGGAGACTTGAAACTATGCCAGATAAGGAATTGTTAAAGAATCCAGGATAGAGAGTCTAAGGAGGAGGAGACTTAGGAGGAATATGATCCCTTTCTTTGAATATCTGGAAAGCTCTAATGAGAAAGAAAGTTCTATTCCATGTTTCACCAAGGCCCTAACAAGAAATAACAAGAAAAAGATAATAAGAAGTAGGCCCTGGGAAGCTTCTTTAACCTCCACAGAAATGTACCCATCACACTGAATTTGTCTATAAGAAGATGTCAGAAAACTATGAAGGTCTTCAGGAAAAGGACAATACATTTTTTATCCTATTCCTATTTAGTCCACTTGCTGTATTTATAGAATAGAGTTCAATTAGAAGGAACATTCAAACAAGTAGAATCATACAGTTTTGAGAAGGCCGCGATGCCCACATTTTAGGGAATTATTCGGTGAGGCAAGGGTTAGAAGAGATGCCCTTCTTGTAGTTGTTCCAACTGTGATTCTAGCCTTCTGCAATTCAGCTAAGTCCTTGCGGTAGTCTGGCATTTAAAGTCCACCTCCAAATTTGAGCTGTTTCTTCACTAATATACATATTTATTCAAATTCATATTTAGGGTGCAGTCACAGAGGACTGCAAGTTATCAGAAATGGGCCAAGAGATTAAAACAAACAGCTGGAAAAAAAGAAGCAACATTGTGCAGATCAATTGTTCAGAGTTGGCCCATCTCAAAAGAACAAGACGTTGTGGGTGAAAGAAAATTTTCAATTCATAGTCATATAGAATCCTAGAATCAGAAAATATTTTTGGATCAGTCAAGTTGCAGCACCTCAGATTGAATCAGCTGGAACTCTATTTCAAATTCAAGATTTGCCTTTTGACTGTATTCATTCGTTTCCTGGCCAAGGAACCCATACACCTATATATACCCTGAGACTAGAGGCCTAAAGGAGGAGACGGGGAAAGACCGGGAGAGAAACGGAGAGAGCTTCTCTCTCCCTACTCGAGTTCTCTCCCTCTACCAGGAGCTTTAGTGTTTTCTGTTTTCCGTATTTTTTTCTGTAAATCAATTCTGTCTTACCACTGGGGAGTGGGAGGGAAATAATGTAATGAAGAATAATAAAACACATGTATTTAAAAATTAAAAAAAAAAAAAGATTTGCCTTTTAATGCAAAATCGTCAGAGAGAGAAATTTAGTTATAAGGGAATCAGTTCTATTTTAGCATCAAATTTTAGATTGTTGAAAAGTAGCATATAGTTGAAAATATCACAGGCATGACAGGATAAAATCATTTTAATAAAATGTCCAATGGCTTCTTGTTTAAAATAATGGGTTGAAACCATAAGTTTGTCACTCTTCTCTCCCTCTAAACCTTTCTAAAATGATAGTATAAAATTTCAAAAAGTACCAATCTACAAGGATAATAAATGGGAAAGCAAGAAAAAGAGACAAATCAAGTATCTGAAAGATGAAGAGTATAAAAATGCATAAGCAAACCCGAGAAAACTAATACCAAATGCTGCAGAAAAGGAACCAAAAAGACATGACCCACTTGTGCTGCACATTACCACAGAAGCTGATGCACAGAGGAGGGGAGCCAGCCTCCACGACAGGTGAGCATGAGGAAGAGTGGGTTAATGAATGGCTCTTTAACAATTAGAATCCCAAATCCCCAACTTCGTTCTTCAAATCCAGAAATTGATCTCTACCCCTTACGAAGAAATGAGGAAGTGACACGGAGCAGTTCCTAATTTGCCATTAGTAGGTATTGTAAAAGAACAATATACTGAAAACAAAGGAATTAAGTGAAAGTCTACAAACTGAAATGTGAGATTCCCCATTCTGCTGAGTATCACCTGTCTTCAGAAAGTCTGTCAGCCAAGTTTATTTTTTTCAGGTATCATAATGGTTTCCTGGAGAAAGCAAATGGCCTCCTTAAATGGTCTATCATCACAGATGTTTGAGGCTCTCCCAACAGAAAGTCTTGATTCCCAACAAATTAATCCACAGTGAAATTCATGCACCACTTGTACAAACACTTACTCGAGTACTTGGGACTTCCAATCACCTGTTTAGGGTATCATTCTTTTTTTTATTATTATTGTCTTTATTATTAAATTATAGCTGTGTACAATAGCACAATAGTGCAATTAAGGGGTACAATGTGCTGGTTTCATATACAATCTGAACTATTTTCATCAAACTGATTAACATAGCCTTCCTGGAAATTTCTCAGTTATTATATAAAGACATTTGTATTCTGCATTTAGTAAGGTTTGCCTATACCTTCTAAGATGTACCGTAGGTGTGGCCCCACCAATTACCCTCCCTCCACCCCCACCTCACCCCTCCCTTCACCTCCCTTGCCCCTTTCCCCATATTCTTGTGCTATAGTTGGGTTATACCTTTCATATGAAAGCTATAAATTAGCTTCATAGTAGGGCTGAGTACATTGGATACTTTTTCTTCCATTCTTGAGATACTTTGCTAAGAAGAACATGTTCCAGCTCCATCCAAGTAAACATGAAAGAGGTAAAGTCTCCATCTTTCTTTAAGGCTGCATAATATTCCATGGTATACATGTACCACAATTTATTAATCCATTTGTGGATCGATGGGCACTTGGGTTTCTTCCATGACTTAGAAATTATGAATTGGGCTGCAATGAACATCCTGGTATAGATGTCTTTGTTATAATGCGATTTTTGGACTTCTGGGTATATACCTAGTAAAGGAATTATAGGATCGGATGGCAGGTCAAGTTTTAGTATTGTCTAAGTATTCTCCAAACATCCTTCCAAAAGGAACGTATCAGTGTGCATTCCCACCAGCAGTATAGAAGTCTTCCCTTTTCTCCACATCCACGCCAGCATCTCTTGTTTGGGGATTTTGTTATGTGGGCTAATCTTACTGGAGTTAGGTAATATCTCAAAGTAGTTTTGATTTGCATTTCCCTGATGATTAAGGATGTTGAGCATTTTTTCATGTGTCTGTAGGCCATGCGTCTATCTTCTTTGGAGAAGTTTCTCTTCAAGTCCTTTGCCCATCCTGAGATGGGATCACTTGTTCTTTTCTTGCTAGTATGTTTGAGTTCTCTGTGGATTCTGGTTATTAAACCCTTGTCGGAGGCATAACCTGCAAATATTTTCTCCCATTCTGAGGGCTGTTGCTTGTTAAACTTACTATGTTCTTGACTGTACAGAAGCTTTTAGTTTGATCAGGTCCCAGTAGTATATCTTTGATACTGCTTCAATTGCCTGGGGAGTCCTCCTCATAAAATATTCACCCAAGCCAATTCCTTCAAGAGTTTTCCCTGCACTTTCTTCTAGAATTTTTATAGTTTCATGTCTTAAGTTTAAGTCTTTAATCCAGTGAAAGTCTATCTTAGTTAATGATGAGAGGTGTGGGTTCAGTTTCAGCCTCTTACAGGTCGCTAGCCAGTTCACCCAGCACCATTTGTTAAATAAAGAGTCTTTTTCCCACTGAATGTTTTTAATTGGCTTGTCAAAGATCCAGTAAGGGTAAGTAGCTGGATTCATCACTTGGTTCTCTATTCTATTCCAAACATCTACCTTTCTGTTTTTGTGCCAGTACCATGCTGTTTTGATCACTATCAATTTATAGAAGAGTCTCAGGTCTGGTAGCATGATTCCTCCTGCTTTGTTTTTATTTCTGAGTAATGTCTACTTCTACACTGCTGGTGGGAATACACACTAATACGTTCCTTTTGGAAGGATGTTTGGAGAGTACTTAGAGATCTAAAAATTGACCTGCCATTTGATCCTATAATTCCTTTACTAGGTATATACCCAGAAGACCAAAAATCACCTTATTACAAAGACATCTGTACCAGAATGTTCATTGCAGCCCAATTCATAATTGCTAAGTCATGGAAGAAACCCAAGTGCCCATCAATTCACGAATGGATTAATAAATTGTGGTACATGTATACCATGGAATATTATGCAGCCTTAAAGAAAGAGGGAGACTTTACTTCTTTCATGTTTACATGGATGGAGCTGGAACATATTCTTCTTAGCAAAGTATCTCAAGAATGGAAGAAAAAGTATCCAATGTACTCAGCCCTACTATGAAGCTAATTTATAGCTGTTATATGAATGGTATAACCCAACTATAATGCAAGAATATGGGGAAAGGGGCAAGGGTAGGGAGGGGAGAGGGTAGGTTGGGGTGGAGGTAGAGTAATTGATGGGGCCACACCTACGGTGCATCTTAGAAGGGTACAGGCAAACCTTGCTAAAAGCAGAATACAAATGTCTTCATATAATAATGGAGAAATTGCCAGAAAGGCTATGTTAATTAGTTTGATGAAAATAGTTAAGATTGTATATGAAACCAGCACATTTTACCTTGATTGCACTATTGTACACAGCTATGATTTAATGATAAGGATAATAAAATTTAAAAAATGAGGAAATCATTTGAAGTAGTTTATTTCTAAAAATGCACATAGGTGATAAAGACCAAAGTATTCTTGTTTCCAGAAATTGTGTTTCTTCTCCTTATGTGTAAGTCCCTGTTTTTTGTTTTTTTCTTGTAAACACCCATGTAGGGAAACTAGGCACTTAAATTTTGGTGGATGATTGCCAAGCCTGCAGTTATGGACAGCGATGATTGCCCCTATGATGTTTTTGTCCATTTCATTCTATTTCTAATAATTTTTTTCACCTTCATCATTAGTTTAATATCTCCTCTTTTTCCCTTTCTCCTTCCCTCTCTCATCCCTTCCTTCCTTCCTGACTTCCCTCCTTCCCTCTCTCCTTTCTCTTTCCCCTTCTCTCCTTTCTCTCTCTCTCCTCCCCTTCCTTTTTTGTTCTTTCTTTTTTTTACATCTTATGGTGTGAAAGCCTTCCTTGAATAGACTGCCTGGATCTTAATCTTGATAGAAAAAAGAAACAAATGAAATTGCCTTAATTTTGGTTTGCCAATGCATGTCCTGCATCGTCCTAATCTGAGGTTCCACCATAATTATCACATGAAATATGAAAACAATATTCTACAGTAGAATAAAATAGGAAACAAGTATTCTGTAAAAATTATCAAATAAAATATGAAAAAATATTAAACATTTCATTGAAAATACTTGTTGATTGCACGAGTCTCTTTGTGGAGTCTTTTAGGTTTTCTAATACAAGATCATATCAGTGAAAAGTGATAGTTAGACATCCTCCTTCTTGATTTAGGTACCCTTTATTTTTATCTTTTGGTTGATGGCTCTGCCTACAACTTCTGTCAGCGTGTTGAATAGAAGTCGTGAAGGGGACATCCTTGCCTAGCTCCATTTCTTAGTGGCAATGCTTTTCCTTTTCACCATTCAGTATGATGCTGGCTATGGCTACATTGGATTTTACTTTGTAATTTTGAGATATGTTCCTTATGTACACCTATCTCTTGCTACTTATAAAATTAATTAAATGTTGATAAAATACTTAAATATAAGGCATGAAATCACAAGAATTCTAGAAGAAAATACAGAAAAAACACTTCTAAACATCCCAGGGAAAGAATTAATGACCAAAACTGCAATGCCAATTATTGCAGCAACAAAAATCAGTAATAGGATTTGGTTAAATTTAAGATCTTCTGCACAGCTAAGGAGACACGCACTCTGTGTAAATAGACCATCTATAAAATGGGAGAAAATATTCTCACTGTATACTTGTAATAAAGTGTTAATATATAGACTATATAAAGAACTCAAACCAGGAAGGAAAAAAAATCTATCAATCACATGTAAAGGTGGGGAAAAGACAAAAACAGAAGCTTTATGAAAGAAGATAGACTAATGACTAACAAGCACCAAAAAAGGCTCAATATCAAGAATCACCAGGGAAATTTAGTTTAAGACCACAGGGAGATAACACTGATTTATATTAAAAAGTTCAAACCAATAGATTCTAACATGGATGCAGAGAGAAAAGAGCACTTATAAAATGTTGATGGGACTGTAAATTAGTACAAATCTTATGGAAAAGAGTTAGTTTAGTTCTTTGGAAAATTTCTCAAATAACTGAAAGTAGACCTACCAATTGATCCAGCAGTCCATCTCCTGAGTATCTACCCAAAGGAAAATAAGTCATTTCCCCAAAAGAGACCTTCACTCAAATGTGTATTGCAGAACAATTCACAACTGCAAAGATGTGGAAGCAAATCCAGCACCTGTCATATGTACACCTTAGAGAACTATGCAGCCATAAAAAATGATGCATTGATGCATTTTTCAGAAATTTGAAAGACACCGGAGACCATCATCCTAAGCAAATTATGTTAAGAATGGAAAAAAAAAACACTACATGTACTCTCTAACAATTAGAATTAACCAATGAGCACACAAGTACACAGAGGGAAGTAAACATCATTGGAAATTTTGCAAGAGAGAGGGAGAAGGAGGGGGAAGGGCCAAAACCTACCCAACAGGTGATGAGCACATTTGTAGCTCTCACTCAAGCCATGTATCAGAAATACCTGTACTCTCTTAATATCTTTAAATTAAAAAAAGATATCATATAAAAAACTTAATAATGGGAAATTTTTGCCACATCCTCAGAGTACATACATCCATAATTAAAGCTAATTTCACCCGATAACAAATATTTTTTACAGCTAATTTTTGCTGTCAGAATTGCTCTGTAATTCCATTTTTATGAGCTATACTAGAGATCTCTTTCATATATTCTGCCATCATCCCAAGGTCTATATTCAGAAAATCTAACCTGTTTCTTCAACACATCTGGCATGCTACTGTCAGACTAATTGTCAATCATCACAGGACGAGACTATGCACAGTATCAAGATTGTCTTTGGAGAAAGTGTAAAGTCCTTAGCCAATCTTTAAATGCTATTATGATCTGAGCCTATATTATAACAGCATTCTATAAATGTATAGTCCAATGGGATAAGGAAGACAAGCTTCTATTGACTACCTACCGTTTCAAATTACACTCTTATAAACTTTATTTTTAATTAACTTAATATTCCCAATGCCACATTGAAGCAAGTTTAAAATAATGATTTATATATGTACTAGAAAATAAATTGAGGCTTTCTGCTGTTGTTGTTTTGCTTACCAATTCTTTTCTCTGAATAGCACCATAGCCTTCTTTATCTTTCTACAACTCTGCTTATGGCCAGTATGCTATTAAATTCTTATAAATATTCAAATTGCCTCCTTACTTCAAAGTTCAGTTTATATCCCATTTACTCTAAAGAATTAATAATTCAAAAGAAAATTATCTGAAATAATATTGCCTTTAGAATCAAAACTATATATTGTATAAATAAAATGATTGCATGAAAACTGTTTGTTTTGCTTATTATTGAATTCTCATATCTGGCACATACATGCCTCTTATAGGTAGGACAAATAATATATATGTATTGGTGTATGTGTTATAATTTTTATATCATCCCAGAGTTTTCATTACTGTTAATAATTTTTTTGACTATGTAATGTTTTTTGTTTTATATGTCTATATATCACAGAATTAGATCTTCAGCAAATCCTATGAAAGACATGGGCAATTTTTTAAAAACATTTTGTTTCTATTTTTGGTTTGTTTTGGTATTTATGGAAATGTGCAATGCCTTTTGGTTCAGAACTCGGGGGAAAAACTAATTAAGGCAGGACAGATACAATTCCATTATCTATTTTGGAATAGAGAGGACTACCATATTATTGGCTTGAACTGCAATTTTATGTTAGAATTCCTCATTAATTGAACATACTTATAGTGAAAAAGTATTTCTTTGATAAGAACATTTTGGTTAGTGAACAGGCATATATCAAGTTTGGATATTCCCTATAAATTCTTCACGCAAGTACATAATAATCACGTTAAAGAATCTTTGTAAAAAAATAAAAATAATAAATTTTTATATGAACAGGCTGGAGTTCCATAATGTTTTTTACTTCTCATAAAATACTCTTGCCACAATTCTATACAAACATAGTTTATTTTGTTTTACTTTAACTATATACCAAATTTCATCCCCATTTTATTATCTTTTTAAGTTTACCCCCTACAAGTTATTTTGTTTATATATCACAGAAATTTCATTTCTAAATGCCAAGAGATTCTTTAATTTTCTAGGAATCATTATGTTAGGAAAATCAAAAAATCATATTGAGCCAGTAAAACAGAATGGTGAAAACCATGAGTTTTGCATTCAAGTCCAAAAGATTTGAGGTGTGATTTCACAATATGTCAACAATGTAGTCATAGCCAACTTAATTAACCTTGCTGAATATCAATTTCAGTAGAACTCTTTAATAATTAATGCCTTTCTGTTAAACAGAAAAGCTGAATATGGAACTTAAGGGCCTATTGTAGTGATTAAGATGCTGTTATTTTAAAACAGTGACTAGCACCTAATTAGTGTTATTAATAATATACACTGTATCTTATTTGCTATACATGTATAATACCTTTAGAAGAAAGTCTTTTAATATAAACAAATTTAAAGCTATTCCATTATTTTCAGCTTTGCATATTTGTTGCTAACCATTTAGAATATTAAATTACCATTGATAAAAAAGTCAAAATAGTTTTGCATTTATATTTCTAAATGCAAATTCTTTAGAGCATTACTATTACAGTGACTCCCAAAATATATTCAAAAAATATTTCTTAAATGCAATTTATTGTATTTTTTAGCTTCTAACTAATAGTTCAGGGAAACACATATCAAGTAATAGAAAAACATAGTTGGGAAAATAAGCTCATGTATTCAGCCATTGGTTTTGCAAAAATATTTTAAAGATGTATCAAATGATAACACATACCAAGTGACACAAAAATGTAGTGGGAACATATAATCCAATATTCTGAAATTGATTTTACTAAAAGTAATTTAGGGATATATCAGTTTCATAAAATAATATTCAACTTTAGAGAAAGCATACAAACACATAAAAGTCTGTTCAAAGTAATCAATTTTGTGAGATTTAATATTTCTTTTGCAAAAATTTAAAATACACAGATGGTCAAAGTACACACGATCTTTGGAAAGTCTTGCTCCCTAATGCCTCTGGGTGTGCTGTGCTTTGTTTGTCAAAATGGTGTCAAGTCTGTTAGAACAGTCTGGCCAGTTTTGACAGAATTTCTTCCTAAATTAAAGATAGAAAGCGGAAGTTTTTAGTTTAGTGGGAGAAACTTGAGTGCTATCATCAGCTCTCAGTGAGAAAGTTATTTCTCACTGCATAATTTCTTCTTTTTTTCCTTAAAGAATGAAATTATTCTCAGTGTTTCATTAAAAACCTTAACCATTCATTTCATTTAGCTTTTAAAAAAGCTGTATCACACCCATGCAGTGAAAATAATGCGATTAAATTAATATTTCCTTAGACATAGGTTTGACATCACAGGAAAGTAGATTTGAATTCTGCTTCTTCCACTTATTGGTATGAATGTGTTATTCTTAAAAAAAGAGTTTTTAATGAAACGAATAATGTTTTATTTGTATCAATATTTCATAACACAACTACCAAGTATTTATCAAGGTGCTTAACAAGTACTTAACAAATTGAGTCAAAATTTATACAAGTTGCTGTTCTTGTAGTTGTCATGATGGTTAGGCCAAGGTCTTGAGCAAGAATCCTATTTACCATATTTAGTTCACAAAGAACTGATGATCAACAGGAAATTACACTGACAAAAACTACTGTTCAGTTAAACTGGCATTTATTGAATACATACTATTCACAGCCAATGTTTGGCATTGTATATCAATAATTGCATCATCTTAAATGATCATCAACATGGCCACCATTTGAGATTGAGGGAACCATATAAGCTAACAGAATCAATGTTCAAATTTTTACTTGTAGATCACCCATCCACCATTTAAACCTAGGCCTATCTGTGTCCACAGTCCATGCTTATGCCCATAAGAAAGGTTGCCTCTGACCTTTCCTTTTAGAGTTTATGTCTGGAAGAGGACAGATAATAAACCCACTGTAAATGGTATTAGTAATATTTTTAGATGGTAAGAGGCAGGTGAGGATGAGAAAGAAAAGTAAGGAGCAAGGTACAGATTGTTGATATGCTGTAATCATCACCATAAACTCCTGAATGATTTCTCATTATGATGTCAGAGCAAACCCAAGAGTAAAAATCAAGATACTTGCAAGACAGAACCTGCGCTACACACAGAACTTGTCCAGTCAAGGGACATATTTCCGTTGAGAGGAAAGAAGATGAAAGAGAAGTGAGGAAAGTGGAGTGGCAACAAGAATTAGAAAAAGCTGCCTATGAAATGTCCAGAAAACCAATGGCAACCTTCCTCTCTTTTACTTTATTCCCTGCTTAAAATACCATTTATGACACTGCTTCATATAGGAAGAAAAGGTTGAACTTTTCAGACAGAGATTTTTAGGTAACCTATCTCAAAGACTGACACATGATTTTGTATTCTTTTATAAATCATATGTTGATTTGCAGATATTTCTTTCTTTTTCCCAGTGGCTTCACTAAAAATTTTATTCGAACATCTCATATTAGATTTATACATAAGGTAAAGAAATACAAATTTTTTTTCTGATAACAAAGACATTTTCAACACTTTTTTTTAACAAAGGAAAGTTCAGGGGCATCACCTGTGGCTCAGTGAGTAGGGCACCAGTCCCATATGCCGAGGGTGGTGGGTTCAAACCCGGCCCCGGCCAAACTGCAACAAAAAAATAGCCGGGAGTTGTGGTGGACGCCTGTGGTGGGCACCTACTTGAGAGGCTGAGACAAGAGAATCGCCTGAGCTCAAGAGCTGGAGGTTGTTGTGAGATGTAATGCTATAGCACTTCCGAGGGTGACAAAGTGAGACTCTGTCTCTAACAAAAAAAAACAAAGGAAAGTTCAAAATAGGATTAAATGAATTGAAAGATCATATATATAAGAAAAGTAATCACAGATAAAAGGAAATAGGTAAAAGAAAGACAAAGTATATTTTAGGACTTTTAAGCAGATAATCCTATCATTAAATAATAATTTTGCCTGAATTCTTCTGTGTGTGTGTTTTCTAGCAAAAATTATATCAGTGCAATTTTTGCATCAGTTTAAAGTTTTTTATTGTAAAACTTATTCCCTTGTCAATTCTTACATATAAGAAATGTCCTAAAATACTCATTCCCCTTCATAGTGCAAAAGGATCACATAAGGACCAAGGTAGTAATGCATAGAGCAAAACAATGTATCTGTGCAGTCAAGAGCAGTTATTAACGTGCTTCAGTTGGATGTGTATGCTACAGAGCCTTGCCTAGGCAGGCTACTCAAGGAGGTAGAGAAAGGAATCACTCAGCCTAAGGGAGTATAACAGCAAAATATATTTTAAACATGTGTTCTTAAATACAATGTGACATCACTTTCACACGTTGATATTCAGAAAGAATAAAAACAAAAATTGTAAAAAAATAACTTTTTTGCTTTTTAAGTTTTCTCTAGAAGATTTTGTTTTTTGGCTGGGGCCAGGTTTGAACCCACCACCCTTGGTATATGGGGCTGACGTCCTACTCCTTGAGCCACAGGCACCAACCTTCTCTAGATTTTTGAAGAGAAAGAGTAGCAATGAGAGAAAGTTCCCACCTTTTCAACTTGTTTCCCTTTATGCTTACAGGAACAATCACTGGGAAATATATATTGCTGCTACCTAAGGTGGTATTCTTACACTTAAACATGCTGGAATTTTTACATGCCATTAATTCTTAATTTTAATCTTTAATTCTGGTTTTTAATTCTTTTTTTTTTTTTTTTTGAGACAGAGCCTCAAGCTGTCACCCTGGGTAGAGTGCCGTCGCATCACAGCTCACAGCAACCTCCAATTCCTGGGCTCAAGCGAGTCTCTTGCCTCCACCTCCCAAGTAGCTGGGACTATAGGCGCCCACCACAACGCCCGGCCATTTTTTGGTTGCAGCCGTCATTGTTGTTTGGCAGGCCCGGGCTGGATTTGAACCCGCCAGCTCAGGTGTACGTGGCTGGTGCCTTAGCCTGTTGAGCCACAGGTGCCGAGCCTGCCTATTTTTTTGAGACAGAGTCTTACTCCATCACCCTGAGTAGAGTGCCACACCATCATCATAGCTCACAGCAACCTCAAACTGGCAATCTCAAGTGATCCTCTTGCCTCAGCCTCCCAAGTAGCGTGAACTACAGACACCCATCACAATACCCAGCTAGTTTTAGAGATGGGGTCTCACTCTAGCTCACGCTAGTCTCGAAGTCCTGAGCTCAGGAAATCCACCCACCTCAGTCTCCCTGTGATGCTGTCTTAATATTATGCATAGAAATTGGAAAATACTGTCTTTGATTTCTTCAGTCATTCCTGTTTATGGAAATATGTTATATTTGGCAAGAAGTCAAGACACTACAATAAATTGTTGATATTCTGCTTCCAGCCAAGATGGAGTAACAGGGATTTACCCTCCTGCCTAGATTAATTAAAAAACTGACAAATTATGTATAATAACTGTCTAAAGACACTGGACAATAGGAAGGTCAGGGCAGTTATTCCTGAGGGCAGGAACAGAAACAAAGTGAGCTTTATGAACCATCTTACTTTCTAGAGAAAATCTCCAGGCTGCAGAAGCAGGAGGGGGACTTTGTCAGAGGTTGGACATCTCTGTGAGTTGAGGAAACGAAGGTGGAAGTTTGGGGAGGCCCAGGTGGTCAGAGGCCCAGGTGGTGCAGAGAGCTGGAGAGGAGAGAGTTGCACAGAACTCTGGAGATTTGTAGGAGGTTTTGTTAGGGTCTTTAGCTGAGTGTTGATTGGTACATGCATTTGGGGAAAAAGCCTCATGAAAGAGCAGGCAGACAATTCATGGAGTTCATGCGGGCTGGTAATAGTTTATGTTCCTCCCAGCCACTGTGAAGAAAAAACTCCTAGTATTCAGAGCTGTGGGTGGAGAACTAAGAAACAATTATGTTCTTAGTGAGGAAAAATTAACAGCTTCTCTGCTCCCACCTAACAAAGCTTAAATGCAAGCCTTGAGAGGCCATTATCCTAAGTGAAGCATCTAAAGAATGAAAAAACAATTGCCTGCGAGTCCTCCTCATAAAATATTCACCCAAGCCGAGTCCTTCAAGAGTTTTCCTTGCACTTTCTTCTAGAATTTTTATAGTTTCATGTCTTAAGTTTAAATCTTTAATCCAGTGAGAGTCAGAGGGGAGGGGAGGGGATGAGGTTGGGGTGGAGGGAGGGTAATTGGTGGGGCCACACCTACGGTGCATCTTAGAAGGGTACAGGGGAACCTTACTAAATGCAGAATGCAAATGTCTTCATACAATAACTAAGAAAATGCCATGAAGGCTATGTTAATCAGTTTAATGAAAATAGTTCAGATTGTATATGAAACCAGCACATTGTACCCCTTGATTGCACTAATGTACATAGCTATGATTTAATAATAAAAACAATTAAAAAAATAAAATAATAAAATAAGACTAAAAAAAAGAATGAAAAAACAAACACCAAATGTACTCACTATTAACCTGGAACTAATTGATGTGCACACAAGTACATAGGGGGA
The DNA here is from genome assembly GCA_963573935.1 of Arctocebus calabarensis. NCBI lineage: Eukaryota > Metazoa > Chordata > Mammalia > Primates > Lorisidae > Arctocebus > Arctocebus calabarensis. The sequence goes on from CAUYON010018681.1 coordinate 45,889, forward strand.
AGTAAAACTCAATGGAAATCAAGCAAGGGGGGGAAGGGATGGGTGAAAATCTATCTAACGGGTACAGTCAACACTATCTGGGCAACAGGCATTCTTATAACCATGACTCAAGCATTATAAAAGTGGTCCATGTAAACAAAAAGATCTGTACCCACATAATATTTTGAATAAAGAAGGCAAGCCTTGAAAAAATAACGTAATGGCGACCCAGAAAAAGGTTCAAAATTAAAACTATAGATCCCAGATTTGAGAAGGTAGATGAACCCTGATCCAATGGACAAGATGATGACTACAAGGTACACTGTAATCAAACGCTTAGGACCAAAGGTAAAGAGAAAACCTTGCTTACAAAGAGCTGGAGGAAAAAGACCACACACGTTAAAGCAACAAGGAAAGAAAGTGGCAAATATCTTGTCAGAAATGATGGAAGTCAGAAGGCAATGGATAAATACCTTTAAAGTGCTGAGAGAGAATACCTGTCAACCTAAAACTCTATACCAGCAAAAATATCTTTACGCCAGGTGCAGTGGCTCACACTTAGCACTCGGGGAGGCCAAGGTGGGAGGATCCCTTGAGCTCAGGAGTTTGAAACCAACCTGAGCAAGGTAGAGACCTTATCTCTTCCAAAAGTAGAAAAATTAGCTAGGGGTTGTGGCAGGCACCTGTAGTCCCAGCTTCTTGGGAGGCGGAGGCAGGAGGATGGCTTGAACCCTGGAGACTGAGGTTACCATGAGCTAGGCTGACTCCATGGCACTCTAGCTGGGGCAACAGAGTGAGAGGCTGTCTCAAAAAAAAAAAAATCTTTATAAAATGATGATAAAAATCAAGAATTTTCCAGGCATACAAAAGTTTAAAGAATTCAGCAGCAGCCGCCCCACAATATAAAAAATGTTAAATGAGATTAAATCTGTACTTGAAAAACACCCTGCAAAGAAGATTTCAGGCACAGATGACTTAACTGATTAATTCTGTCAAATAGTTAAGGAAGACATAATACCGATTCTATACAAGCACCTGCAGAAAGTTGAAAAGCAGAGAATACTTCACAACTCATTCTATGAGGCCAACATTACCCTGATTCCAAAACCAGAGAAACATTACCAAAAAGGAGACTAGAAGCCAATATCTCTCATGAATGTAATGCAAAATTCTTTATCTAATTTTATAAAATGTAGCCCAAAAATATATAAAAAGGATAATATATCTTTACCAAGTGTGGTTTATCTCAGGAATGCTAGATTTGTTTAACATCGAAAAATCAGTTAATATAATTTGCCATGCTAATAGACTAAACAAGAAAAATCTAGCACTTTGGAAGGCCAAGGTGGGAGGATTGCTTGAGTTCAGGAGTTCCAGACCAACCTGAGTAACATGGTGAGAACCTGTCTACCCCAAAAGAAGAAGAGTTAGCTGAGTGTGGTGGTATGAGCCTGTAGTCGCAGCTACTCAGGAGGCTGAGGCAAGTAGGTTGCTTGAAATCAGGAGTTTGAGGTTTCAGTGAGCTACGATGACACCTTTGCATGCTAGCCTAGACTACAGAGCGAGCTTTGTCCCCCTCCTCAAAAGGCAGAAAAAATATTGACAAAATTTAACATCCATTAATGATAAAACTTCTTCGTAAAAAGGGAACTTCTTAGAGTTAATAAGGGACAACTATGGAAAACATATTTAACATCATACTGAATTGTAAAGGACTGAATGTTTTGCCCATAAGCTCAGGGACAAAACAAGGATGTTCACTCTCAGCTTATTTAACAGTGTACTGGGGGTTCTAAGAGTGTAATAATGCAAACAAAAGAAATAAAAGAATCTCAGAAAAGAAGGAAAAAAGGAAACATGCCTTCATTTGCAGACAACATAATTGTGCAGAAATCCTAAGGAGCTTAAAAAAAGCTAAGACTAATAAGTGATTTTAGCAAATTTGCAAGTTGCTAGGTCAATGTATAATGTTTCTGTATACTAGCAACAAACAATTGACAATTGAAATAAATCTACCATTCATAATAGCTGCTAAAGCAAAATAAACAGGAGGTCATTAGCATGGAGTTCTTTCTGTACCCTAAACCCTTACACAAATAAACTGAAACTTAACCTAGAGGCATTCCTTATAACTGACTGATTTTGAAAACCTAAACCAAAATAAAAACAAAAACCAAGCTTCAGCCAAGTAGCCAACTTGTTATATATAACAGCGAGGAACTTTCCACCCTAGTAGCTAGTAGACAAATAGCCAACTAGCAATTAGTTATATAACTAGGGACTTTTTACCAAATCATACCCAATAAGACAAATGTCTAGCTGTAGCCAGTCTAGTTATTTTTTCACTTCTGTATCCAGCCTGTGAAATCCAGCTAGTTGCTCGCGTGGTACTGAAGTGTACTCTGTGAGTCTCTTTTGGTTTTGAGTGTTGCTGATTCATGAATCCTTTACTACTTAAATAAACCCCATTCAATTTATTTTCTATAGTTTCTTTGTTTTTAATGTAGCATAAAAGTATGAAATACTTAGGGTTAAATTTGGCAAAAGATATGAAAGACCCATAGAATAAAAATGCAAAATATTGCTGTGAAGACCTAAATAAATAAAGAACTATATCATGGATTAGGACACTCAATATTATTCAGATATAACATTTTCCCGAGATTATTTATAGATTCCACATAATACAAACAAAAATCAGAGCAGTTTTCTTGGTAGAAATTGACAAGTTGGGCTCGGTGCCTGTGGCTCAACGGGCTAAGGCGCCAGCCACGTACACCTGAGCTGGCGGGTTCAAATCCAGCCCAGGCCCGCCAAACAACAATGACGGCTGCAACCAAAAATGGCCGGGCGTTGTGGTGGGTGCCTGTAGTCCCAGCTACTTGGGAGGCAGAGGCAAGAGACTTGCTTGAGCCCAGGAATTGGAGGTTGCTGTGAGCTATGATGCCATTGCACTCTATCCAGGGTAACAACTTGAGGCTCTGTCTCAAAAACAAAACAAAAAAAAAAAAAGAAGAAAGAAATTGACAAGTTGTTTTTAAAATTTATATGGAAGCACAAAAGCTCTGTGTTTTCTTTTCTTTTCTTTTTTTTTTTTCTATGAGACAGAGCCTCAAGCTGTCACCCTGGATAGAGTGCTGTGGCAATCACAGCTCATAGCAACCTCCAATTCCTGGGCTCAAGCGAGTCTCTTGCCTCTGCCTCCCAAGTAGCTGGGACTACAGGCGTCCGCCACAATGCCCACAATTTTTTTGGTTGCAGCTGTCATTGTTGTTTGGTGGGCTGGGCTGGATTTGAACCCGGCAGCTCAGGTTACATGGTTGGCGCCTTAGCCTGTTGAGCCACAGGCGCCGAGCCAGCTCTGTGTTTTCAAAACAATTTGGAAAAGGTTGTATGAAGTTAGAGGATCTACACTCTATGAGTTCAAGACTAACTACAAAGTCGCAGTGATTGTGGCAGTATGCTATTCGTGTAACTGGATGAATGGAACAGAAAAGAGTCCAGAAATAGAGCCATACACATGTAGCCAACTGATCTTCAACCAAGCTGTCTAGACAATTCAGTGAGGAAAAGAAAATCTTTCAACAAATGTTCCAATGCTGGAACAATTGGCTATCCATATGCAAAGAACAATAAACCACACAATCTGCTTACCTCACATCATTTACAAAAATAACTCAAAATGGATCATAGACCTAAATATAAGAGTTAAAACTATAAAACGAGACAAATTTAGCATTCTTGGGTTTGGCAAAGACACAAAAAATAAGACTTTAACTATAAAATTAGTAAATTGGACCTCATTAAAGTTTTAAGCTTTTGCTGTTCAAAAGTCACTGATATAAAAATAAAAAGACAAGCTATAAACTTGGAGGAAATATTTGCAAACATATCTTGCAAGGGACCTTTTAAAAGAAAATATGTTATAATAAAGCTTCCAAATCACTAATAAGAAATCAAGCAATCAAATTTAAAAAATATTTCTTTCTTTCTTTCTTTTTTTTTTGAGATAGGGTCTTACTCTATCACTTAGGCTGGAGTGCAATGGTGTGATCACAGCTTACTCAACCTTGAATTCCTGGGCTCAAGTGATCCTACAGATATGTGCCACTGTGCCCAGATAATTAAAAAATGTTTTTATGGAGATAGGGGTTTCACTATATCCCCCAGGCTTGTCTCCAACTCCTGGCCTCAAGAGATCTTCCCATCTCGGCCTCCTAAAGTGTTGGCATTACAGGCATGAACCACCACACCCCACCAATAATGTGAAAAATTTTTGACCAGATACTTTATCAAAGAAGATGTCGAGATGGAAATAAGTATGTGAAAAACTGTTTTACATCATTAGTCACTAGGGCAATGTAAATTAAACCTATAATTTACTATAATTAAACTATAAACTGTAGTAAATACCATTATAAGGTCACAAGAGTGGCTATAATCCCCCCCCCCGCCCCGGGTTTGGGCGATCCTTCTACCTCAGCCTCCCAAATGAGACTACGGGTGTGTGCCAGCACTCAGCTAATTTTTCTATTTTTTGTAGAGATGGGGTCTCTCTCTTTCTCAGGCTGGTCTTGCCTTCTGGCCTCAGGGGATCCTCCTGCCTTGGCCTACCAAAGTATTAGGATTAAAGGCATCAGCCACTGTGCACAGCGTAAAAATATCGATCATATCCAGTGATGACAAAAATTTGGAAAAATATGAATTCTCCTATACTACTGGTAGGAATGTAAAATCTTACAACCACATAGAAAATTGTTTGGCTTTTTTTTTTGTCTTGAGACAGAGTCTCAAGCTGTTGCCCTGGGTAGAGTGCTGTGGTATCATAGCTCATAGTAACCTCCCACTCGGGTTCAAATGATTCTCTTGCCTCAGTTTTCTATTTTTATTTTATTCTATTTTTTTTCAAGACAGAGTCTCATTATATCACCCTCAGTAGAGTGCTGGGGCATCACAGATCATAGCAACCTCAAACTCTTAGGCTTAAGTGATTCTCTTGCTTTAGCCTCCCAAGTAGCTGGGACTACAGGGGCCCACCACAATGCCTGGCTATTTTCTTTGTTGTAGTTGTTGTTGTTGTTTGGGAGGCCTGGGCTGGGTTCCAACCTGCCAGCCCCATTGTTGCCGGCTCCCTAGCCTCTGAGCTACAGGTGCTGAGCCAGTTTTTTATTTTTAGTAGAGACAGGGTCTTGCTTTTGCTCAGGCTGGTTTCACACCTCTGAGGTCAGGTAATCCACCTGCCTTGGCCTCCCAGAGTGCTATGATTATAGGTGTGAGCAACGGTGCTTGGCCCTGTTTGACTATTTCTTAATAAGTTGAACATATACCTTACATTCTACTTTTTTTTTTTTAAATTTTATTAAATCACAGTTGCGTACATTAGTGCAATCAAGGGGTACAATGTGCTGGTTTCATATACAATCTGAAATGTTTTCATCAAACTTTTTAACATAGCCTTCATGGCATTCCCCCCCCCCAGTGGTAAGACAGAATTTATTTACAGAAGAGAATACAGAAAACACTAAAGCTCCTGGTAGAGAGAGAGAACTCAAGTGGGGAGAGAAAAGCTCTCTCCACTTCTCTCCTGGTCTTTCCCCATCTCCCCCTTTAGGCTTTTAGTCTCAGGGGAAATATAGGTGTATGGGTTCCTTGGCCAGGAAACAAATGAACACGGTCCCTTTCGCCCGGGGGCAAGGTGAATGAATGTATCAATGAACGAACACAGTCCCTTCCACCAGGGCAAAGTGAATGAATGTATCAACGAATGGACACAGTCCATTCATGGAATTGAGGCCTAGGAAATTCACATGAAATTGACCTAGGCATAGGAAATGGGGGTTCAACATTTAGTCCCAAGTGTAAAGTGAAGGAGACACCATTTTTAAAAAAATTTTGAGATAGAGTCTCACTTTGTTGCCCTTGATAGAGGGCTGTGGTGTCACATCTCACAGCAACCTCAAACTCTTGGGCTCAAGTGATTCTCTTGCCTCAGCCTCCCGATTTGCTGGTACTACAGGCACCCACCATAACACCTGGCTATTTTTAGAGATGGGTCTGGCTCTGGCTCAGGCTGGTCCCAAACCTGTGAGCTCAGGCAATCCACCAGCCGCAGCCTCCCAGAGTGCTGGGATTACAGGCATGAGCCACAGCGCCAGGCCTTTACATTCTACTCCTTATTTGTTCAGGAGAAATGGAAGGGCATGACCACACAAAGAACGGGCAGGAGAAAATTTTTGGTGGTGATGGTTATGTTCATTGTTTTTTTTTTTTTTTTTTTTGAGACAGAGTCTCAAGCTGTCATCCTGGGTAGAGTGCTGTGGCATCACAGCCTCACAGCAACCTCCAACTCCTGGGCTCAAGCGAGTCTCCTGCCTCCACCTCCCAAGTAGCTGGGACTACAGGGCGCCCGCCACAACGCCCGCCTATTTTTGGTTGAAGCTGTCATTGTTGTTCGGTGGGCCTGGGCTGGATTTGAACCCGCCAGTTCAGGTGTATGTGGCTGGTGCCTTAGCCGCTTGAGCCGCAGGCGCCGAGCCCTATGTTCATTGTTTTTTTTTGAGACAGAGCCTCAAGCTGTCACCCTTGATAGAGTGCTGTGGCATCACAGCTCACAGCAACCTCCAATTCCTGGGCTCAAGTGAGTCTCTTGCCTCCGCCTCCCAAGTAGCTGGGACTACAGGCACCTGCCACAACGCCCGGTCATTTTTTGGTTGCAGCCGTCTTTGTTGTTTGGCGGGCCAGGCTGGATTCAAACCCGCC
>CAUYON010018684.1:0-13138 GCA_963573935.1 Arctocebus calabarensis
GGTGGGCGCCTGTAGTCCCAGGTACTTGGGAGGCGGAGGCAGGAGACTCGCTTGAGCCTAGGAATTGGAGGTTGCTGTGAGCTGTGATGCCACAGCACTCTATCCAGGGTGACAGCTTGAGGCTCTGTCTCAAAAAAAAAAGATATTTTAGTTTAGATAATGTATGGTATTTCCAGTCACCAAAGAGAAGCACAGTAAATATTAGGTCCCTTTCACCCCCATAACTGTGCTCTTTGTGCTTCCCCTATCTTTTTCTGTACCCCATCAGTTATTCACAGTGGATAAGCAGTGGGTATGGCCAAATCTGCATCAATTAATGTTTTGCAGTGCCCCCTTCCTTCAGTGATTGGTTCAGGGAAGGGCACATGACTCTTGATGGGCCAGGGTTCTCCCCAGGAGTTTCCAGAGTGAAGTTGACAGAGGTGAGCCTTTTTCTTGGAATTGTAGCCTCACTAGGAGTTATAGTCCTAGTGGCTCCTACAGTCCTGGTCTCCACGGACAGAGGGAGTCAACAGGAGTTTGCACATTGACTAAGGCACCCATAAACAGAGAAATTCAGTGATAAGAGACAGAAAGAACACAAGAGCAAGACAAAAAGTTGAGACTGTTTCCTATTCCCCAGATCCTACCATTCTTAGGGCTATCTTTCCTCATTTTCTTCTCAAAGCTGAGAGCTTCTATTAATCCTCTCACTTACACAGAGTGTCCTATCATAAATGCATAAGAATTTAAAACTATTTTCTACTGTTCCTTTCAGTAATTTAAGGATTTTTCATTTAGTTTTTCTGTCATTAAGTCTATGGTATAACTAAAAATATATGATGCTCTGGATTTACAAAATCTTATAAGCGTGGGAAACTATAGTTGGGTGCAGGTGGGGAGAGACTGGCTCTGGAATGATGGGGCTTCCGAATGAGTGACAGGTACATGAGGGTTTATTATTCTATCTTGTTTAGTTTTTGTGTTCTTCATAATCCAAGCTTCAATTAGCAAATAAGCAGTGATAAGAATTTTTAAAACACAGCCTCAGTTGTGAAACTGAGACTCATCCCCCACAAAGATAAATATGACAGAAGAGCAATTCCTAAGGTAGTAAAGGAAAAGCACTTTTGGGTTGGAGGAGAAGACAGGAAAGAAGTTGAAAAAATCAAGACCTTAGTCGAGGATACAGGCTCCCTGTCTTGGTTGGAATCTGGAGGGGCTGGAGAGAGGTAATATTGATGCTTATACAACAGTGTTGGGAGAAGGTTGTCAGAGAACTTATCCCAAAAGATTCATAGGACTTCACTTCCCTGGGCTCCCAAGGAAGTTTCCTCCAAGGCAGAGGGTTTTTGTGCTTTTCCATTTTTCCTTTTAAATTCATCACCCCTGGAGCTGTGGAGTAATATGGCTGTGGGAGGTATCTCTTCATCATTCATTCATTCATCTGCTCATTCGTTCATTCATTCATTCAAGAAAATTTACCTGATTTCAGAAAGAGAAAAACCTTGCTAATGTGCTTCCTAGCAAATAGGTGGTGTTCCATAAACATTTGTTGAATTAATGAATCGATGAAGGGAGATGCTATAAAGAAACACCTTTGATTATGGAACCCTTTTGACATTGCATCAATATTCAATCTGCTACATTTAGAACCTGCCAGAGTCTCTACTACAAATTCTATTTTGAAGGCCACAACAACTTGGCCAGGAAAACATTAGCACTGAAATTTTGCATAGACATCCACAGCTTGAAATTTGTTCTAAGTGACAGAGTTTGAAACCCCTAAATCAAGTTTTCTGGCTTTGAGTGACAAGGATGTCAAAAAGATGGAAATTAATCTTTCAAAATATGGTTTTTGCTTGTTGAATTGAAAACCTTTTATTTTTTGCTGGGTGGAGGAGCTCTTTCAATGTGATGAATTCATGATGTAGACGTGTCTTAGTAATTTTAAGAGCAGTTAATTCTAAGAAGATTTATCGAAACTTTTTATGTTTAATTGATAAGAATATAAGGTAACTATTATATATGCTTTCTCACATTAGGTTACAGACTGCCCTATGGTCATCAAGGCCTCTGTTTATAACATTCATTTAAATCTTATCTATTTATTCAGGCATGAATAATACAAGATACTATGTGCTACACAAAGGAATGAGAAGGCATAGCTTATACATTTAAAGAATTAATAAGCTAATAGGAGAAAGAAACTATGTAATTTTTGGCTCCCTTATAGGCAAGTCAATTGCTTTAAAAAATAAACAAGGAAATCATCATAAATTATGTGCAGCCCTTGGCAGACATGCTGCCCCAGCACATTCTTCTCACTAAGCTGCATCTCTGCAAGGCAATACACAACAGTAATTCTTCACCCCACTGCTTCTATTTGTTCACGAACATGGGAAGGTAAATATAACTAGAGCTAAGAAAAATTAAGAAACCTGTGACATTTGTATCACTGGGTATCCCATACATGTTTGGTCTTCAGAAGACACTGTTCCTTTTTAAAACAATAAAAACAAATACAATTCTATATTTATACTAGTTTTAGATTTACAAGAAGATTACTAAGACAATGTGGTATGTTTGTACCATTAATGAACCAATATTGATCATTATTACTAACTGAAGTCCATACTTTATTCAGAATTTTCTTACTTCTGGGATTGTTTCTTTCTGTTCAAATAAGCATAGTTCTGAAATTGAGAGAACACAAGTGAGACTAATAGGGGATAATAAATCTATAAAGGTCTATTACTGTGTAACTAGACTTCAGAGATCAAAACCCTTCTCGAGGCCACTGTGGTCTCGTCCTCGGCTCCTGCTCCTGGCTCCAGTTCGAGAAGTCAGTTGTCTCTTTTGGAGCTTTGGCTGGAAGTAACGAAAGAGCTCCTTGGGATGGTTTTCCTGAAAGAGAAGAGCAATTTGTCCTCAAACTTGAATTCAAGTCTAACCCTAAGAGAAAAAGAAATAATATTTTTAAATGATTTTACTGACTAATCTCACTTCTAGCCAACATATTATCTATCTATCTATCTATCTATCTATCTATCTATCTATCTCTATCGATACATAACTAATGCATCTATCTATATATAGATAGATTAGCATCTATAGATACACATCTATAGATATATACATAGATGCATATAGATACGTATAGACATAGATTATATATATATTCATCTGTATAGATAGATAGATTCATATAGATAGGTATAGATATAGATTATATATCTATCTATTCATCTATATAGATAAATAGATAGATACATATATACATACATATAGATATATTCCTCTATATTTTTCTTGATTCCTTTCTGTGAGATCTTTTCCCCACTATGTGCTGACTCAGAAATGCCCTCAGATATCCAGTTTGGAGATCCCAGATCTGGGAGTTCCTTTCCAACACCAAGGATATAAGAAATGTGCCCAGTGAAAAAGCAAAAATCGCCCCTATGGAACACTCCTTCCACTCTGGATACGAACCCTGCCTTGACTGCAGAAGTCCTGTTGACTGTCTTAGACGTTGTCTACTAGCTAGAGATGGCTTTTTTCACCTATTGTGGAAGAATTTTGTGGGGATAAGGAGTGGCTACTAGAGGACAACTAAATTGGCATCTGGGAAAACTGGCGTGGAAGCATCAATTCCAACTTCCGGTGTCTGCCTTTGAGTGCTCTGTGAGTAACCCCATGTCCTCAGGTCCCTGATGAGATCTTGGTCTGCCCTTTGGATTTTGGTTTTCATTGATTTCAAGTTAGGAGACCTTGCTGTCAATACTGATCTCTGACCTCAGGTATGGTTTGTTTTCTACCCAATCTATTTTTGCCCTGAGACACTTTGGAACATGTATAGTTTGTTGGATTATTTGTTCCTATTACAGTTAAATTTTTCTTATACGATACTCCCTTTTTGACTCTCATTCCTATATCTTCTGAATTATGCTTAACTTTGAGAATGGAATTTCACTTCAGACTAGATTCTATTGATAAAGGAGATTCTATTAGAAAACAGGGTGGAAAATATCATAGTAAATAAAAAGACAATCTGCTAAAATGTGCAAAACGATTTGAGCAGATGCTTATGGAACATATATGAATGGTGAAGAAACATGTAGAGGTGCTCAATGTCATTAGTCATTAAGAAAATGCACATAAAAGCCACAAGGAGGTACCACTACCACCACTAGAACAGCTAAAACCAGAAGTCTAACAATTCCAAGCAATTGTTATTTCTTACAATTCCAATTGCTCAATGGAGCAATTCCTAGATATTCATTCAAGAGAAATGCAAACACATGTCTGCACAAATACTTACACATGAACATCCATAGTAGTTTTATTGATAGTAGCAGAAAATTGGAAAAAATATCCTGCTGATGAATGGATAAATTACTCACAATTCACCTCCGCAAAGAAATACTACTCAGCAATAAAACGCAATGAATTACTGATATGTGAAACAGCACTGTTTATTCTTAAAAGTGTTACATTGAGTGAAAGAAAGAAGGCATAACAGACTAAAGCCTCCCCTCAGCCCCAAGGATATACTGAACCAAGTAAGAAAGTGAAAATGGTCTCCATGAAACGTGCCCTCCTCACTAGACACTCACTGGTGTGGTCCAATTCCAGTTAGATGAAATTACAGGAAATAGAAAAATACAGTGACTAGAAACAGAGCAGTCTCCAGTGGTGAGGCTTAGGGGAGGAGATTGACTGTGAACGTGTGTGAGGGGCCTCTTTGGGACGAGGGAATGTTCTATGGACTGTGGTAATGGCTACATACCTAATTACGATCATTTGTCAAATGCACACTTTAAATAGGTGAATTTATAGTTTTATGCCTTAAAGAGTTGATAGCTATTTTTTTCTCTAAATAATAGGAATTATGTAATACACTCTGTCTCCACATTTTCCCTGGCTTCAAGGAAGTTTATACCTAAATTTAATCCTCAATCACAGTAATAATGAGCATCCTTTGGATTAATGATGAACCCTCTTTAGGTGTAGTTGACATTATCTATTTATTTTTACTGCATCTCCCTTCTGCATGTCTTTTATTAGAAACTGGCAAAGCATAAAGTAAGATCTAAAACATATATATAATTAGATATATAAGGAGATAGAAGTCTTATTGAAGTTAACTATTGGGAAGTTAGGATAAAATTACATGCTTTCACAAAAAATCTGTTCCTAATTCAATCTGCCTCTCTCTGCTGAGAGATAGGTCTAAGGTAGAGAAAGCCAATGCCATGATGAGGTTACAGATGGAAAAACCTCTCAAGAACTGGGTTCCAACAGATAGTTGTTTACAAAGGAATATCAACTATGTATAATCTCAAAATTATAGCTCAATAAAGAACATCCTAGCAGCAATGCTATATGAGGTTAGGCATTTTAATTCTATAGGCTATATTTTAACAGGTTGTAATGGTGTTATTCTTCTAACTGTGCTAAGATGTAGCTCACCCATTCAGAAAGATGCTCTGGAAGAATGCTGTTTGCAAGATTTCGTTGACCCTGGATACAGAATCTTCAGACACAGAATCTTCTCCATGTTTGTCAAGGAGAATCTACCCATCTAAGGTTCCTGCATGCAGAGATACCTGGAAGGGTCTTTCTTTGGGAACCTGTTGAAGATGACCACAGAGTTTATTGTGAATGACCTGAATATCTGCTAGGAAAGGAGAAAACAGTATCTAGTCATGAGGAAAAGAAATTACTACCAGAATTATGAAGGATATAAAAGTCTCAGATCAATTTCTCTTTCCTTCTCAGTATGGAAGGAGTGATGATTGAGCCAGCATGATTAAAGGAAGGGCATCCGTTCTGGTCATGTGCATTGTCCTTTCCCCCCTGGGTTTCAAGGTTCTCCTTTTCCATCCAGCTCATCCTCTCTGATGCAGTCTGGATGAAATGATAACATCGTATAATTAGGATTCTCATTATGATTTTCTGATTATTCTCTATCTCTGTTTACAGGATTGGGCAAAGCTTAAATACAGACACTACCCAGTGACTTTGCTTTGGCTGATAAGCTCTGTAACGTGCCAGACATCGTTTTCCTTTGTTAACGTGGCTGCTGTGCCCTTCTGTCTCTTTTCTGAAGACTTCCCTTCTGCTTCTTTGCCTGTCTTTTTGCAGTAATAGGAAGGGTTGCCATCTCTTCCTGGGCTGGAGAGGGTGTCAGGTTTTGATCAGGGTCTGTCTCCCACATGGTTTCTGCCATTAATCATTGTGTAGCACCTGCAGGTCGCACCATTCTACCCCGGCAGCAGTAAGTCAGGGGACTTTTCACGTAACCAATATTCTTCCCAGAGTCCTAGAGGCAAGTTGGGAGTAGCCATCACCAAAATGGTAGCGGTTTTGTAGAGTCACTTAGTACATAAAACAAAAAGAATTGGAAGATTAAATCAGGCCTGCAGTGCAGGCCATTCCAACACTATCTTCTATCCAAGCTTAAGTTCATTCTTTGTGATGCTACTGATTTAGGTAGGGTGCGAGATACCTCTTTGTCTTCTGGGCAAACTTATCGTAACATGGAAGATATGAAGGATACTCTTTCATTTCCCATGACACATACTCAAATAGACCTTGCTCCAAGGCAGTGGTCCTTCGATTTATGCCTAAAATTCATGCGAGTATTTTGTTAAAATGCAGATTTTTCTATATTACCCTTATAAATTTGGATTTCTTGAGTAGCAAGTAAATCCTAGAAATCTGAGTTTTTATAACACCCCCTAGGAAATTCTATTGCAGATGGTCCTTTAACCAAACATTGAGAAATACTGAATAAAAGAAGTGAGTCTAATATATTCAACAAATTTGATAATTTTGAAAGACCAGCGATCAGATAATGGGATTCCATTTCTATATGTGTGGGCTCATTGGTATTGGGTGATATCCTAGGTGTTGATAAAAAACAAAAACAGAAACTAAAAGCAAAGCAAAGCAGATTGTTGGGTTTCATCTAGACCTACGGGGAGGAAGGCCCAGGACTGGGCACTGGTACTAGTGGTTCTTAGGCATGTTGGAGTTTGAACGCCTTGGAAAGAAGGACCTTGTATTCAGCCAAAGTCACCTCAATTCACCAGGAGTATCTCCTGAAAGCAGATTACTTAGCAAAGCCCCATAGTATGGGAGCATCTAGGAAAATCTGGTAGCAAACTGCAATGATTTAATTAAGTTTCAAATCTCATCTTTGCTCCTAAAATTCATTTCCACTACAGTGGTGAAGAATTACCTGTGCATAAGGAAAGGGACCGCTGAGATGAAGTTGAATTTGAGATTTGGCTTGTGAGGCTTTTCTTCACTGTTTTGAGAAGCGTACATTATACCCAGTGTATTAACCTCAACAGTTGCTCTTTTGGTAAGAGCACAAAGCCAAGAATGTACTATTTTCTTCTTCCACTCCGATATCTTAATGGAATGAATGTGATATTATTTATCAACTGCAAGTTTGATGGAATACATGATATAAATCATCTCAAATGTTACTTGCCACCTGCCTGCCTCTTCTGAAATGCATGCCGGCTTAATTAATCTAATTAGTCGATGCACAGATCAGGAGCACATTTACAGCTTCTCTGTCATCATAAATAAACTAGTTTTGTTTTTATAGGCTAAACAATTCATTTTAAAGATGGATACTAGGAAGAATCCGGGAGAGCTGACCTCTATTACAGTAAAACACGGAATAACGATGACAGCATTTTCTTTTTGTTCTGTATGCCCTCCATTAACCTTCTATTAAAATACTTCTTTGTGGGGGAGGTGGGGGGGTTGAGGTGGCACGTGGCAGAAGTGTCATGCCCTCCCACCTGGAGAGCGTACCTGCCATTTCCGTAAGAATAAGCTTACCCATTTTAAACCTCATGATTGAAAGACACATGGATTCTAAAGCACACGCATGTGCACCAGAGAGCTGCACGCAGACCACAGATGCTGTAAATTCAGAAGCCCATGCTGCTGGCTGAGGAAAATTCAGCAGAAGAAAAGGGTCCGGGGAGCAGGTGAGAAATGAGGCTGAGCACAGTGAACAAGCTGGATGTTGTGATCCAGCAGTGGTTTGAATAGTCATGGCTACCTGGTGTAGCCACACTGGCTGTGCAGCCCCCAACTCTGGGGATGCACGAGCCCCTGACAGCAATGTGAACTGAATCATGTGATGTGGTGACCCTAAAATATGCAGAGTGAAATAGACCTGGGCTTGCATCCTGCTTCCCCTCTTTACATGCCGTGTCTCCTTAAACAGTTGAGCTGATTTCTTTGCCCACTTTCTCCTCTGTATAATGTGGACACCTGGCAGGACTTTTTAAAGGACTGAATGAGGTAAATCAAGCATGCAGCCCACAACCCATTCTTAATATATTTGTGAGGCTCAGGGCAAGAGTAAGAATGGCGCCCTCTTCCCCAGCCTACTGCTCTTGTCCTTTTTCCCTCCACTCAGCACCACCCAGGAAACAGCTTCCCCTTGGACACCACTCAGCCTCAGGAGGAGGAACCTAGGGAAGAGACCCATGCTAGACCTGTACATGGCTTAGAGCTATTTAGGCAGAGAATTGCCAGGCCCTGGTACCCAGAGGATGAGCAGGAAGGAGGGGGTGAGTTGGTGCATTGGCCGAGAAGGGTTGGTTCAGGCTCTGACAGGGCCTGTCCACTTGCCCCAGGGACTCTTTGTTCCACGCAGGAGCCCAGGACTAAAGGTAGTATTGCTAGCACAGAATGTGGTATACCACAAGTGATCAATGAATTTCAGCAATTATTATTATTAATATCATGGTTGAATTTCAGAATTCATTGATTTAGCAAGCTAGCACTTGGCCATAATTCAATATGCAAGGTCTGCATATTAAATTCATGAACTCATTCTAGAAAAAGGGCCACATACCTAATTGCTGAATACCGCTACAGTCACCAGGTGGCTGAGGGGAGTACTTCGCAGGTGATGGTAGTAAGATTCAACAATGAGGTATGTAGCTAGCATTTTTTCTAGGATGAGTTTGTGAACTTAATTGTCTAATCCCATATATTTTGGGGGGATTTTTATGAAAAATTGAAACCCTGAGCATTCCTCTCATACGCTTTTATTCTACTTGACCAGATTACTATCTTAATGACATATTAATACCTAACCTCACCTGACACATTCTAGTAAAAGAATAAATTTCACTTAGCCATGGTCTATGTTTAACAACCTTTACTATCTCACCACTGGCTGGACAAACTATCCAAATTTTTCAGTCCAATATGCAGACTTTATGCCACTGATTACCCTTCCCTTCCAAGCCAACTCTCCAGTGCTGTTGGTAAACCTCTTCCCCATATCCTCATTCTCCTAAATTATCAGGCAGGTGGACATGCCAACTCTTGCTCACAGTGAGATCACGGCTTAACATGTCCTCTCTGATTCTAGACCAATCCTATGCCCTTGGATTTCCTGGGATAGGTCTTGGGCTCTTTTTTGATTGCAGGACGACTCGTACATCTTCTTGCTCCCTAAGAGAATATTCCACAGAGCCCTGAACAAAGTAAGATTTCGATAAATACTCATAGGCTATTTCAGGTAGGCTGAAGGAGAAGACTTCATGGAAGAAGTGATATCTGTACAGAATCTTGACAGCTGAGGTAATTCAGGGCCCTTGGGCAGAGGGCTAAATATTTTCAGGGCAAGGAGGTATGGAGGAGAATGAGTGAAAAAAATGGACAAGATGACAAGTGAGGTCATGTGAAAGAGTTAGGCCTACCTAGAGCAGAGGGGTCAGCATACAAAGAGCCTGGAGATGTCTGACGTGGAGTCAATTCATAGAGAACAGCCCTGTGCACCAGGTTAGTAAACACCAAGTGGGAAATTATCTCCAGTCACCTTCTTTATGCTCTATGCTCCTTGCTTCTGTGGCTGGTTCTTCAATAATATATAATGTGATGTTCTAGGATTCTACCGCAGGTCCCCACTTCCCTTTAGTGTTTTTACCTAATCCTCATCCACCTTCCCGCAGGTGGTGTACACTTGTGAAAACTCATGTTTTCCCAGCACTCCTGGACTGGAGGTGAGGGTGGACTCCAACAACCTACCCCTACTGCTCCACCTCATTTCAGAAGCTTGGGTCTGTTTAAAGAAAAAAAGCAAGATTGACTCAGAGTGATAGAAATGTATATCACAAAGAGTGAATTTTCATGTTCACAAGCTGAAACATGAAACCACCATCACCAAGATGGAGTGCAGACTAAGACATATGAATCTAATCGTATCACAAATGTATGGAATAACCTCACAGATGGGGTAGCCGGAGAGGAAGCTGACCTAAATAGCTCCGGGAAACTGTTTTGTCTGGGAAATATAAGGATAAACACTGGATTCTAGCTGACAAATTTGTTTCTTCTGGGGTGCAGGTTAATAATTGTGAAACTGCTCTGTATGTTTACTGGGGGTGAACACATAAATAAATGGATGACGGAAGGGGAATCAGATTTCTCACTATTGGAGTGGGAAGTGAGAAGTAAGCAAAAAGGGGTGATCTGTAGTCACCATGTGGTCCTGGGTTAGAGTCTGAGAAATCAGTATGAACTCATGTTTAACTTCCTATATACACAGATGGACAGAAGCAGGAATAATCATAGATGTCTGTGTAGATAAACATGTAGAGATACGCATGTCTACAAATGCATAATTGTATAATTTTGTACCTCACTATACATGCTTATTACCTAGTTCTCTTAGCTGAAAGGGCCTGGAAGCAACACCACCTCAGGGGCCCTGAGCACAACCAGCACCCAGATCTTGACTTCAAAATACTGTTTACTGATAAACAGAACCAAGGTTCCTTGGAGAAGTGGCTGACCTTATAACTAGGGCAGAGAAAATGTAAGATGAGCCTGAGATAAGGAAGTACTCAAAAAAATTAAAGACTGGGTGCACATCAAAGGGACCAAGGAGGCAACTGGAAGAGCCCCCAGTGGCCACAGGTGGAATTTGAACAACAAAATAAATAGCACCATCTTGAATTATAACCCATGGTACAAAATAAATATACACGAGTCAAAATGTAAACCAACATATAAAATAAATATGTACTATTCCATACTGACATAAATAAATATTTGAATAAATAAACAAATAAGAGAGAAAAGACCAATCCTACTTACTGAAGAATTTGAAATAATATACTCCTCACTCCAAGAAGCACCATGCCTCACCCACTTCTGCTGCAAATTTGAGCTGGATTTAGAGGCTAGATTCCAAGGCTAGGTAAGGGAAGATGGAGAACTGTCATAAACCAGAAGAGCTTAGGGAGGCATGACAAATAAAGGCAGTGAAATATTCCAGATAAGAGCCTGGAACAGAAGAAGGACGTTACTGGAAAATCTAAAAAAATCTGAAACTGGTATTAACAAACCTGTATGATTTCTTTTGGAAAATGCACCAAGGTAACACAGAATGAACTGGGTAAGTGTAGGTAGGAATTCTGTATTATTTCTGTAAATGAGCAGTTTTTCAAAAATATGAAGTTTATTTAAAAAAATGAAGATTGTACAAGTGTTCTTGTTTGGTGCAGTTTAGCAACTGCTGTAACATCTCATCTGTACCCCAGGCAGATAGGAACCTATCTCAAGAATAATTTTAGAGAGGAGTGCTGGAAGATGGCGGCAGAAATGGTCCCGTAGCCCATCTCTCCCCAGTCAGCAGATGAAAGGGTGGGAGCTCTGGATCTTTCCCCATGTGAACTATTGGAGTGGACGGGCAACTGGTGAGACACAGAGATCGGGAGGATTGGCGCATTTGAAATATAGTTCTTAACCATGGAAACTGTTGCAGACCGTTTCCCCCTGCCCGGCGGAGGGGCAGCCGGCCCCTCCCACAGGGAGGACAGCTGGTCCCAACCCACAAGCTCTAATCGGAGAAAATTCCACTGAAGCATGGAACTCAGAGTTTGACGATCAGAAAGGGGCGCTGCTGGGAAGCACGGAGACCCAGGCAGCCCTGGCGTGAGCCAAGGGGTCCTGACTCTGCTGGACTAACACATTGGAATGTCCAAAATGGCAAGCGCCTTTTCCCCGGATCAATGAGAGAGAAAAAGAATGGGTGACCAGCCAGCGTTACACTATGTGGGGACCCTAGTGAAGACTGAGAGGGGCGGAAAAGACACTTTGAGCTGTGGAAGCTGTGGAAGTTGGCGAGGAGGGCCCCTGGGCACTTCAGCTGGAGAATAACTGAAGTTCAAGTTCCCACCAACAGCCCTGCAAAGCCCCTTCCCCTCCAGCCTTTGCAGCAGCTGGGAGCGGCTGCGAGCTGAGGCGATAGCAACCACCGCCCTAGGTGCTGCTGCAGTCACTTGGAAGCCACCGCCCCACGAATAGTGATGACACCACCATGGCCATAGCAACTGCTGCCCCGGTTGCTGCTGCAGTGGCTCTGAAGCCACCACCCCACGAATAGTGACACACCACCATGGCCCCCGAGATCTGCAGCTACCGTGTGGCCCCTCCCCTCCAGCCTTCATGGCCGCTGTGAGCAGCTGCGACCCGTGGCCATAGCGGCCATAGCAACTGCCGCTGCTTGTGCTGCCGCGGTCGCTCCGAAGCTGCTGCTACTGGGAGCGTGGTGCCGCTGCCCCGTGAATAGTGACACTACCCCAGCCGACACTGCTGCGGCCACCGAAATCTGCAGCAACCGCAAGGCCCCTCCCCCGCAGTCGCCACGAGCCCAGCTCCCACACTCCCCTCTCACAGCAGATCATTGTTGCCGGACTGGACTGCAATTCTATATACATATAAGAATAATAATATTTTTGAGATTTTTTTTTAATATCCTTTTCTTGGAGGCACTATCGACAAATAACTCTTTACTTCACTTTCTTTTCTTATACTATTTTTATTACCTCCTATTCTCAACTGAACATTCTTCTTCCTCTCCCATGTTAATTTCTTTGTTCTCTCTCCCCCTCCTCTCCCTCCCTTCTTATAGCTTCTAAGAGTGCTTCTATCATATTTGCTAGAGCCTTTTCTTCTTCACAAGAGTGCGGGGAACACTCTTGAAAGTATTGGCCTGGGCGAATACTTCATGAGGAGGACCCCCAAAGCAATGGAAGCAGTATCAAAAATACACTACTGGGATCTGATGAAACTAAAAAGCTTC
Source organism: Arctocebus calabarensis (assembly GCA_963573935.1). Lineage (NCBI taxonomy): Eukaryota > Metazoa > Chordata > Mammalia > Primates > Lorisidae > Arctocebus > Arctocebus calabarensis. The sequence continues at coordinate 13,118 of CAUYON010018684.1, forward strand.
TGCACTGCCAAGAACATAGTA
>CAUYON010018687.1:0-24699 GCA_963573935.1 Arctocebus calabarensis
GGGGGCAGCCAAGCATCCCCGGCCTGGAATCTGGCACAGTCGTGTGGGCTAGGGACGGTCGGCCACACACACGCCGCCTTGCAGGCGCTGCCGGGTCGGGTGCCTCACCTAGTTCCTTCATGTATTCATCAAAGCCTTTGCAGTCCACCATGCGCCATTTTACAAGCTGCTGAACTGTGGCCATGGTGGGCACGGGCGGCTGGTGGGCAGCGCGAGCAGAGGAGGGTCTGGCATGCGGCACTGGCTCTGTAAATATTAAATGTATGGGAATGTGTTCTGTAAAGTACTAATTGATATTAGGATATTAAGTCATGCTATTGTGTGTTTACAAGAGCCAGACTAAGAGTGTGAATTTCTGGGCTGACAAAACAACTGCTACAACTGTTTAAAACAGTCTGTGAGCTAAACTGAAGTATTTATTCTGTAAGAAAGAAACAATTTCCTTTTATCTCCAGTTATTACACTTTAGCTGACTTACTTTCCATTTGACTCTGGTAAGAATAAGATTAATAATGAGAGTGCAGGAAGAGTAAAATGTTAATCCCTCCAGGATGTGGAGAAAAACCACATGCATACAAATGTATTTAATGTTGATTTCCTCTGTTATTTATTTTGGCTAATTTCCTTTAAACTTGCATGTATGTGTGGATTCAGGCACCTGTTGAAGAGAGTATTAAGTGTTGACTTATTTTGTTCATTCATCTTTTTTTATTACTTCACTCTCCCTCTTTTGTAAAGTGCAAACCATCACTTCTTTCTTTAAACAGTAATTAGGCAAAGAAAGACAAAAAAGATCACAGGCTCTTAAACTTTTATGCTATTCTTGTATGAACATATGAGAATGACCTCCTTTGGCTTTCTACATTTTCTGTCAACAAGTTTGATCTTGCAGAAATTTTAAAATAGGAGTACTAAATTGGCATTAAAAAATAATATACAACTGATAGGACTTACCATAAAAGGCTTTACTGTCATGCCATTCCTAACAGTTGAACACTGATGATAGATTATTGAAATGGTTAAAATGCATGCTGAGTGGTCCTTTCCAGCTGTATCTCCCAGTGCACTTCTGTGATGTGTACATTATGCTTCAGCCAAGCCAGACTGTTTCTCAAAGGAACATGCATTTTTCTGTGGTTGGAGTGTTGCTTATAATACTCTATATTTAGAAAGCTCTCTAGCCACCTTTTACTGACAAAATCCCATTCATCTTCAGAGGTCAGCTCACAAGCCTCCTCATTCACATATCCTTCCTGATCCTGCCAACTAGATGTGATATTTATCTCCTTTGAGCCCTCAAAGCACTGTGTATGTACCTCTCTTATAGCACTTAGCTTATTTTGCCTTATGTTTTAGTTATTTGTGACCTTGACTTCTTTCTAGGCAGCTGGAGAGCAGGACTTTGTCTTCTTTATTCTTGAAAATCTTCAAAGTTAATGTTCCTATTTCCTCAAGCTTTTTTAAAAAAAATTATTATTATTTAGGGGTACTGAGAGTAAAGTCCTAGGAGATGGTCAGCAAAGGAGGGGGCAGTTTTGAGTCTGAAGTCAGTCCCCCTCCAGAGGACAAAGAGACAGTTCTCTTATAGGGGAGAAAAGTGACTTTTCCCCTACAGAGGTAAAGAAGTGAGTTTCTGACATCCCTATGCTGGCCACCAAATGATAGGTTTGGAAAATGCTCAGCTGCTCAGTAGGTACTGCAGAATTTCTCTAGGCCAAGATCAGAATATAAAATATAAGTTTATTTTATATTAGAGGAGGGAACAGAATGAGGGGAAGAGATGAGAATCACAGAAGAGAGCAGAGAGTAACAGAGGGAAGATGGGGGAGGAGAAATTGGGAGTGAGAGAATGGTGTGGCATTCCAAAGAAAGAAAGGAAGAATGCCCAAGATCATTTTTAAGAAGTGTAAAGACAGACTGGTCCAATAAAAGACATTACAACAAGCTTAAGTTTCTTTGTCTTTTGGATAATAGTGATCAAAGGGTAGTATATTATAATTAATAATGGAACTGTTAGAAACATAAATAATGGAACTAGGTTAGAAATAGAAAATTAGTATGTTCAGTAAGTGAATGAAAATGTTTGTAGAGACTATGGAGAAATCCCTGAGATAATGAGAGGAAGAGAGAAAGAGAATTTTGGTATTACTGTCATCCCAGGAAAAGCTCTGTTGGACAGTGTATCTGATGCTGTTGATGTCACATTCCATATCCCTTCTGTCCATCCAAGCTCTCTGCAGGTGTAGTGGACAGGTCCTTGTTTCATGACAGCCTCCTACCTCAAGCACCTTTGGTCTCTCTGAATCTCTGACTGAGAGCTTACTTTCATATCACAGGTTCTTTCTTATCCCACATAGAGAAGTTCAGAAATGCCAGAAATTTCGTGCCTCCAGGGGCAACCCTCAGTCAGTGAGGTATGAACTATGGGAGGCAGGGGTTGACTATTCACCTTTTCTATCCTTTGATAAGACATTTCTGAAGGTATATTATTTATGATTTATCAGAAATGCCTCAGTGGGATTGAATCTCAGTTGACCAAAGCAGCAGTAACCTTGTCATTAACACATTTTTTTTTTCTGGAGACAGTCTCACTACGTCACCCTCAGTAGAGTGCTGTGGCAGTCACAGCTTATAGCAGCCTCAAACTCTTGGGCTTAAGCGATTCTCTTGCCTTAGCCTCCCAAGTAGCTGAGACTACAGGCTTCTACCACAGCATTTGGCTATTTTGTTGTTGTTGCAGTTATCATTGTTTAGCTGGCCCCGGCAGAGTTGGAACCCACTACCCTTGGTGTATGTGGGTGTCATCTTAACCACTGTGCTATGGGCACTGAGCCAAATAACACATTCTTTATTGGCTTTTCTTCTTTCTGTATCTTCTTTTTATATTTCCCTAAATTGTGCTCCCAAGAGTCACATAAACAAATAGGGTCTTGTTTTGGTTGAGCTTTTCCTAAGACATTTTGATCAAGTAAAGCTGAGGTTTTAGCAAAGAATAAATTAGTGCTCTTTTGAGGCCCAGTCATATTAATGATATCATAATGACAGTGGCTACAGGTAAAGAACCATAGAGTGAGAAATAAGAGTGAGAAAAAGGTGATTTAGTTATTTTGGAGAATGATATTTTGGAAGGGTCTGAGAGGCATTGTGGAATGAACAAAAGATGGAATCATAAGGGGATCTTCTTGGGTTGTAGGTAAAAGTGATTGGGTTGAACCTCCATGCTTGAAAATCTAATGTGTATTACATGGTTCTCATGTATCCTCATGTCTTTGCCCATAGTTAATATAAAAAAAAAACACGTTATACATCTACGTGTACAAATCTGCCATGTCTGATTGCTATTTCACTATCATTGCCATGTGGAAAGTGAATCTAGAAGGAATCTAATAGATGTATGTACCATTTGCACTGGTGAGAGGTTTACAGCAGACTGATTTTGACTTAAAATCAAGAATTTAAAAAAATTATATCATATTACACTTATTACTCACAATGTAGTAGGATAATACTTATTTATACTAACTTATAGGTTATTTTACCTTAGTCAAGTTAGATTTCTTCTAAGGGAAGAAAAAATGGAACCAAAAGAATTTGAAAGTCTGTTCCCTGAAGAGATTTAAGGTATGAAAGAAGATATGAAGAAGAAATTAGGACTCTTAGGTGATTAGTGACAGACAACCTAATCCAAATTGGCTTAAGCTAAAAAGGGAATTTATTCCACACAACTTAAAAGTTCAGGCATAGAACTAGTTTCAAACCAACTTGATTCTGTACTTAATGTCACTAGGATCATTTTCAGGCCCTTCTTTTAAAAGGGGGAGTTCTATTCTCAGGCTTCATATAATTAATGACAGAGGCCTGAGAGTTTTTTCACCATAATAAAAGATAGCAGAACAGAAAAGAGTTTGAACTAACATTCAGGAATTGTTTTCTCCTTGGACCTTATTAGCCTGATTTTATTATTTACAGGTTAATGAAATGAACACATTAGTTTATTTTACCTTTTGCTTTCCCATCTGTATGCCATTAATTTCTTTTTCTTGCTTTATTGCTTTGGCTAGAATTTTCAGTATAATTCTGAGTGAAGGGTAAAAGTAGGCATACTGAATTTATTTCTGGGTATTGGAGAAAAATGGCTTAGTGTTTTGCCATTAAGTATGATGTTAGATGTAGTTTTTCTTTTTTAGTATATAGATTTTATCTAGCATACTGAGAAAGGCCCCTTCTATTTCTAATTGATAAGTTTTATTTATGTATTTATTTATTTATTTATTTATTTTATTAAATCATAGCTGTGTACATTATTGCAATCATGGGGTATAGTATGCAGGCTTCATATACAATCTGAAATATTTTCATCCAATTGTTTGACATAATCTTCATGAGATTTTCTTGTTTATTATGTGGAAACATTTGTGTTCTGCATTTAGTAGGTTTCACCTGTCCCTTTTAAGATGCACCATAAGTGTGATCCCACCATTTACCCTCTCTCCACCTACCCTCCCCAACCCCTTCCCTCTCTTACCCCTTTCCCCATATTCTTGTGCTGTAATTGGGTTATAGCCTTCATAGCTATAAAGCTATAAATTAGCTTCATAGTAGGGCTGTATACATTAGATACTTTTTCTTCCATTCTTGAGATACTTTGCTAAGAAGAATGTGTTCCAGCTCCATCTGTGTAGATATGAAAGAGGTAAAGTCATCATCTTTCTTTAAGGCTGCATAATATTCCATGGTATATATGTACCACTATTTATTAATCCATTCGTGGATCGATGGGCACTTGGGCTTCTTCCATGACTTAGCAATTATGAATTGGGCTGCAATAAACAATCTGGTACAGATATCATTGTTATAATGTGATTTTTAGTCTTCTGGGTATATACCAAGTGAAAGAATTATAGGATCAAATGGCAGGTCTATTTTTAGATCTCTGAGTATTCTCCAAATATCTTTCCAAAAGGAATGTGTTAGTTTGCATTCCAATCTGCAATGTTCCCTTTTCTCCACATCCACGCCAACATCTCTGGTTTTGGGATTTTCTTATGTGGACTAATCTTACTGGAGTTAGGTGATATCTCAAGGTAGTTTTGATTTGTAAGTCTCTGATAATTAAGGGTAGTGAGCATTTTTTCATGTGTCTGAATCTGGTCTCAGGCTTTTCTTTTTAGGGAGGTTTTGTATAGTTGTTGCTACTTCAGAACTTGATATTGGCCTGTTCAACATTTCCACTTCATTCTGGCTAAATCTTGATAGGTGGTGTGCTTCCAAGTACTGGTCAATTTCCTTCAGATTTTCTTATTTCTGAGAGTGAAGTTTCTTGTAGTATTCGTTAAGCATTTTTTGATTTTTTGAGGAGTCTGTTGTTATTTCGTCTTTACCATTTCTGATTGATGAGATTAGAAATTTTACTCTTTTTTTCCTTGTTAAGTTAGCCAAAGGTTTATCTATTTTATTGACCTTTTCATAAAACCAACTTTTTAATTTATTGATCTGTTGTATAATTCTTTTATTTTCATTTTCATTTAATTCTGCTCTAATTTTGGTTATTTCTTTTCTTCTGCTGGGTTTGGGATTGGAATGTCCTTCCTTTTCCAGTTGTTTAAGATGTCCCATTAAGTTGTTAACTTCCTCTCTTTCTGTTCTCTTGAGAAATGTTTGTAGTGCTATAAATTTTCCTCTAAAGACTGCCTTTGTAGTATCCCAGAGGTTCTGATAATTCATGTCTTCATTGTCATTTTGTACTAAAAATTTGGTAATTTCCTGCTTAATCTCATCTATGACCTATCTGTCCTTCAGCATGAGGTTGTTTAGTTTTCATGTTTTTGTTTGAATATGTAGATTCTTGTTGTTTTTGAGTCCAACTTTTATTCCATGATAGTCTGAGAAGATCCAAGGAATAATTTCTTTTTCTTAAATTTACTGAGGTTAGACTTATGACCTAAGATGTGGTTGATTTTGGAGTATGATCCATGGGCTGATGAGAAATATGTGTATTCAGTTTTTTTGGGATGAAATGTTCTGTAGATGTCTGTTAAATCCAAATGTTGGATGGTTAAGTTTAAATCTAAAATTTCTTTGCTTAGCTTCTTTTTGGAAGATCTGTCCAACACTTTTTAAAGGAGTGTTAAAATCTCTGACCACTATGGCGCTGAAGGAGATCAAGTTGCTCATGTCTGTTAGAGTTTTTCTTATAAATTGAGGTACATTTTGGTTTGATGCATAAATATTAATAATTGAAACCTCATAATTTTGAATATTACCTTTAACAAAATATAAAATGTCCATCTTTATCTTTACTTACTTGGGTTGGTTTAAAGTCTATTGTGTCTGCAACTAAGATTGCAACACCTGCTTTTTTTTTGCTTTCCATTTGCCTGGAATATAGATGACCATCCCTTCACCTTGAGTTTATATTTATCTTTTAAGGTAAGATGAGAGTCTTGTATTCAGCAGATATCTGGTCTAAGTTTTTGTATCCAGTCAGCCAACCTGTGCCTCTTTATAGGACAATTTAATCCATTCACATTAATTGAAGATAATGATAAGCCTTTCAAAAGTCCAGTGGGTATTTTTGATCCTTTTGCCATTGTGGAGTTTAGAATTTGGTCGAAACTTTCTGAGTGAGGTTACTTTTGTGGTGGAGGATTACGCTGGTCATTATGGAGGATAGGTCTGAAAATATCCTGGAGAGCTGGTTTAGTTATGGCAAATTTCTTCCACATATGGATGTCATTAAAGTATTTAATTTCTCCATCATAAATGAAACTCAATTTGGCTGGATATAGGATCCTAGGTTGGAAGTTATTTTGTTTTAGGAGGTTAAAAGTCAATGACCACTCCCTTCTAGCTTGAAAGGTTTGAGCAGATAGATCTGCAGTTATTCTAATATTCTTCCCCTTGTAAGTAATGGTTTTCTTATATCTGGCTGCTTTCAGAATCTTCTTCTTCATATTAACTTTAGTAAAGTTGACTATGATGTGCCTGGGGGATGTCTTATTTGGGTTGGCTCATGCTGGGGTTCTGAAACTGTCTGCTACCTGAATTTCAGAGTCTCTAGGCATGTCTGGAAAATTTTCTTTCATAATCTCAAGAGGAAGGGACTCTGAGTCTTGTGAAGCCAGTTCGTCTTTCAGGTATCCCTATAACATGAATATCGATTTTCTTCTAGTTATCCCAGAGCTCTCTCAGAGAATGATCTGTTTTTGCCTTCCATTTCTCTTCCTCTTTGAACATTTGGGAGCATTTGAAAGCTCTGTTTTCAGTGTCAGAAATCCTTTCTTCTGCTTGCTCCATTCTGTTACTGAGATATTCTACTGTATTTCTCATATCTTTGAGGGCTGCAACTTCTTGTCTCAATGTGTCAAAATCTTTGGTCATTTGGTCTTTGAATTTCTTGATTTCTTGAGACATCTGATTCCACCCCATGATTGTTTTTCAGCATTTAGCTGGATGAGCAGGTAAGGTGAAATTGGACTGGAAACTTCTACAGTTGTGGTTGACCAGCCCTTCACCTAGGAATGGGGACTGGTGACTGCAACTTTTCCTTTATAATTTTGCAAAGAACCTTTACCATACTATAGTCTGTGACTCTAGAGGCCTGCTTGGTGTAGTGGGGGTAGGTGGCTCTGTCTTGTATTCACTTGATCTCTGCCTAATCCTAGTGTATCAGTAAGTCTTGGTTGCCGTCTCAGCTTCAGTGAAATATAAACAACTAGGACATCCCTTTCCCCACTGGTAATATCTGGAAGAGGACAATCAAACCTTCCCACTACAGAAAATACTGGGACCCACCTAGGAGGTTCCTCGGATAATTTGTCTAGTTCAAGAGTTCCAGACTAATTGTCCCTGACAGCCCCCCACTCCCTAGCTGGAGAGTTCAAGAGGACTTCAGCAACTAGATTTTGGGGGTCTATTGGCAACTCAAGTGTGATTTGAGTGCCTTTGGTGCTCTGAGGAGTCAGAAATGCCCGTCCAGTAGGAGGTTTAGAGCCAGGGGGTTGATGCCTGTTACCTCACCTTTGTCGTCCTTCACCACTGGTCAGGACAGTGCAGGTATCCCTATAACACGAATATCGGTTTTCTTCGAGTTATCCCAGAGCTCTCTCAGAGAATGATCTGTTTTTGCCTTCCATTTCTCTTCCTCTTTGAACATTTGGGAGACTCCACTGGTCACCCCAGTGCAGTCTCTGTTAACCCAGTCTCTGTGGCCCTCCTCTGTCCAATAAGCAAATGTGCCAGGGCTGTGTGCCTGCCAGAGTCAAAGTGAGGTCGATGCCTCCTCCTCGTGGATACCACTGTCTACCACCATTCTGCAGGGGAGGCTGAGGTCTGCCTGCCTCAGGTGCTCAATGGCAGCTGAAGAAAGTTCCAACTGAGCTCAGTCCAAACCTGAGGATATCCAGGTAGCAAAAGAATTTCTCCCTCAGCTACTGCCCCTTTGTTGCCACTGTTCTGCAGTACTGGAATCCCTATCGGGCAAAGTCTGTTTCCCTCTGGAAGGCCACATAGTTGGGGAGATGACTCTCCAGAGTTAGACCCCAGCAGGATCACTCTACTAATGCTGAAATTGGGTTGGAGGTGCCTTTTCTCAGGTTCGTGCACCTCAGCAGCTTCTGAGCCACCACCTGCATTGCATAAACCCAAGTTGCTGTCTGTTGCTGAGATACTCTTTTTCTTTGGGCCAGGTCAGTCACCTTTCCCTCTATGTCTTCCTAAACAGTTACTGGATTCACAGGTACAGCACAGCCATACAACCATCGTCTATGTAATGCCTGATCCTAGCTAAGAAATGCAGCAGAAAATCTGGATTCTGGAGGAGTTGGATTTTTAGACTGCCATGCAGTGGGTGGGGAGGTAGACTGAAGGATCAAGGTGGCAAGGAAAACATTTGTTCAAATTTCTTACCAGACAAGGGCGTTCCTAGATTCTCAGTAGGGATTCTGTTGAGAAGGCGCCCTAACTTCCAGCAGTTCCCTCTGGTGGGGTGAGGAAGGAGAGCCTCAGTTTATTGCTCACCAGTAGAGATCACACAGTAAGCAAGCAGATCTCTTAGGGGAGGGGATGGTCACACAACCTCTTTGGGATGAGATCTGTACTGAAAATAGTTTCTTTGGGGTCAAAGCTTGCCTCAGCAGGGAAGACGAGCAATTATCTATCTCATCTCTCAGCTCAGCTCTCCTTCTTCGGCTTAGTTGGGTTATTTCTGGCTGTTATCTCTCCCTGTGGACTGGAGCTTTGGTTGGGAACTGGCTTCAATCAGCCATCGTACCCTGTTCCTCCTTGTTCTTGTTGGATGTAAAAATTGGAGTTAGGGAAAATAGCCAACCCTAGTATTTAGCAGGACACCAATCACATTGAGACCAAATGAACTAATAAACAGATAAAAAGGCTACTAGACACACAAGCCCACAGATGCATGAACAGTCAGAAACACATAGACATACAGACAAAACAGAACAAACAAAAAACAAAACAAAAACAAATCTACAATAGAAATAATAATTGTAAAATAATTGAAAAAAATATAGCCTCTAAAGTAATCTGATGTAAGCACTCTCTGAAACCATAAGAAGGGAAGAAGAGGAAGAGAGAAAGAAAAGGGAAAAAGAAGTTGCGTTTGTAACAGAGTTAAAAAAGAAGAAAGGAAAAAGAAAATTAAAAATAGAAAAAAATAAATTAAAAAAATAAAAAATTAACAATAGCTTCTTCAAGAAAAGGATGGGGGAAAAAAAAGGCACCAGCCTCAAAAATATTATTCATATATATATGTATATATATATATAGTATAAATACACATCTGTACATTTGAGGTAGATGTCAACTTTTAGTAAGAATAAATTTATAATGCAATTTCCTTTCTGGACACCAGGTGTCGCTGTGGGTGGTTCTCAGGCTTATACCTGATTCACAGTTTACATTGTTACCAGGGTAACCATTCTACCTGGCTGGTGGCCATTTTTGGAGTTTCTATAAAAGTATGTTTCCTAAATGTTGCTCCACCTGGAGTGCTCTGTTCCAGATGGCACACCTATCCGACCTCCAAACTCAGTGCTGGAGTCCACCCTTCACAAATCTCTCTACTCTGCTCCCACCATTCTCTCATGAACTGGCAACTGCAATTGGCTGTGGGGGAGGGGTTGGCTGCTGCTGCTCTGGCCGCCACCACCACAGCCTCAGCTGCTGCTGCAGCTACAGTGCATGGGGTACTCTTCCCCAGTGTCCATGGCTTAAAGTCTCTCCATTGAGCCCCAGTTCCCCATGTAGCCTGAACAGCCAGACCTCACCAGTATTCCCCACCAGGGATGGTATGGACCGTTCAGTTTCTCATAATATTCTGGGAAATGCTGTCTGCCATTTCTGACAATTCAAAATGTCTGTTTCCCAGGCGGGATCCCTCCCCTTAATTTTCCCTTAGGCTGCCCAGCCCTCTGTGGCTCAGAGGGGCACCCCTTTCTGGACTTCTAACAGCTTAGGAATCCACAATTCACAGAAATGTTCATCAACTAGATTTTGTGAATTGCGAACTGCTGTCCTCCGTGAGGGAGGGGCCAGCTGCCGGCCAGCATGGCCCGCAGGGGAAAAACTACACTGCAAAGTCCGTGGTTTTCAATTACGCCTCAAACACAGCAATCCACCAATTTGCCAAGCATCTCCAGCTGTCTATCCACTCCAATAATCCACGTGGGGAAAGATCCAGAGCTGCCCGCTCAACTGACGACTTGGGAGAGATGGGCTACATGTCTGCCCCGACCACCATCTTGCTGCACCCTGATAAGTTTCTTTTAAAAAATAATAAATTGATGTTGAATTTTGTGATATGAGTTTTCTGTGTCAATTGAGATGATTATATGGATTTTCTTCTTTATTCTGTTAGTATAGTGAGTTATGTCAATTGATTTTACCTTAATTTTTGGCAGAAAAGATCAACATGATCTTTTCTATATATTGAATTCAATTTGTTTGTGCATGTGATGTGTGTTTCATTTTATGTCTCTGTTCTTGAGGGATGTTGGTTCATTATTTTCCTGTAATATCTTTATGTAGTTTTAGTATCATGGTAATATTGGCTTCATAAAATGAGTTGGAAAGTATATCCTCTTCCTCTGTATTTTGAAATGATTTGTGTAAGAAGATTTAATTATTTTAATTCATGATCTTGCTTAGGTTCTAAAGGGATAGAGAGTCAGTTTTACCCACATGCATGAATTGACAGTGGAATGTAGGAAATGTTGAAAAAAATTTGAAGTACCATTGCCACAAAAAGGAAGAGCAGTGCTAAGCAGCACATACAACAAATGACCATTCTACACAATGAGACAGAATACAGTCTCTCACTAACAACTAGAGAAGATTCCCCAGGATGATGGGACAGGACAGATGGAAGATGCACAATGGGAAGATAGACGCTCAGTGACGAGTCAGGACAGGAGCAGAGTTAAGTATGCTTTCATGGGCACCTCTTGGGAGCCAATTTTGTCTCCATCTGAGTAGAATATATTAATATGTCTTCTGTGGTAAGGACTTGCATGAACTGGTCTTCTAATTGGTATTTAGTGACCTAACCATTTTCTAGTCTGTATTCTGTTGGCTTCAGCTGGTGGAGCAAATTTCTGTACCATTGCTTTTTGCTTACTTCCCACCCTACCTAAGAGCGACCCCAACCTTCAGGGTCCTTGGATAGTCATAGTCTACCTCAACTCAATCCCTAGAGATAAATTGATGTTGAATTTTGTTACATGATTTTTCTGTGTCAATTGAGATGATTATGTTTTCTTCTTTATTCTGTTAGTATAGTGAGTTATGTTAATTGATTCTACCTTAATTTTTGGAATGAACCTGAATTCCAAAGAAGAGATAAGGGTGTGGGCAGGAAAAAGCTTCTTGTGCCTTTAGTTGCATGGGTTTGAACAGAGTCAGCTGGACTTTACAATATAGGTAATTGTAAACAAAACAACAAAATAAAACAGTTCATCCCTTTGAAGTTGCTAAAATGCTTTTAGTTTTACCTTCTTCTTTCATTTGCATGTTACTCTTTAGCTGCGATTTACTCCTTTCTTGTCAATCATGAATGATTCTTCTGAGATTGAGGAAAGATTTTTTGATTTGGTTTGATTCTTTTTTCTTCTGGACTAGGCTGTATCTCCCAAAGCTTCCGGTGTGTGTGTGTGTGTGTATTTTTTCTTTTTTAAATTACACTATCTGGACTTAAAAAGGAGAAATTTTGAATTTTCTCTTTACAAGCTGGTACAAAGTTTACTTGGGCTTTTATTACAACATATAGAAGTCATTGAATGACAATATAGGCTACACTAGTGCCTTGCATAGTTCAGGTAAACTTTTTGATAGGTTTGCTATGTATTATGGTAGTAACAGGGCTATACCCTGAGATGATTTAGACAGGGCTCTGCCCTTTGTGTGCTCTGCTGCCTTGTAAAGTGGAAGTGATGAGCACCAAGAACTGACAAGGAACATGGGGTTAGACTAGTCTGTGAGAGGCAGGATATTGTTAAGACCCAAGAAGAGAATGATCAATTGTGAGGATTTGGGAAAGGTAGGCTAAGGACTCTATTCTTTGGGGTTTGCATTTCCAATTATGGAGTCTGGGAGTTGGCCATTCAATTAATCTAAGGAGTGATAAGTCCTAGGAAAAAAGGACTCAAAGTGATAAAACTCTGATTTTAGCTAGAGACTAGTTTAATAACCTATGATAGGAAATATCTTTTCCTAGAAGGGAAGTTTACGTAAGATCAGAAATAATAATAGCTATAAATCAAGACCAGAGAGCAACTTGGTGAATATATAGTATTTGAACAAAGAAGGATCCCTAAGGAAAAGCCTATTCCAACTATTCAGGTACTCTTACTGTTTAGTTAGGGGTCCTTTCTTCTTAACCATGATTCTGTTTGTTTTCTTTCTAGTAGCTTTTTAAAATGTTCCATATAACATTTTTGTTTTCAATAACTTTTTTCTTTGCACCAAACATTTCAAGTTCCTTCATGAAAAACATAATTAGTGCATGTTCATAACAATCATAGCTAATATTTATTGAGTGTTTATGTGCCAGGAACTATTCTAAATACTTTAGATGGGTTACCTCCTTTACCCCTCGTAAACACTCTGTGAAAGAGGTATTGTTATCCCCTTTTCTCAAACAAAGAAACTGAGGCATGTGGAATTTAAGTATCTTACCACTGAAGGGCACACTACTAGAAAAGGTGTTTCCAGAACCTGTGCTATTTAGCATTCCATGATTCTGCTTCAGCCTTTCATTCAGTTGGGTTGCTGGAGTGGTTAGAAATGATTTAGTATAACCTGTTTTCATTTTTAAGATGAGTGAATAGAGAAGATTAGGGGAGCTTTATTTGTGAATGAGGTAAAAACCAACTGCTTGTTCTTACCATGCTTTCTGACACTGCTTCAAATAAGAAGGGCAATTTGTGTTACACACAATTCATTTTATAAATTTTTTCTTTACATTTTATAATCATCTATGGGAGAAAAATTGATGGTAAGATAGAAAAATAAATCCCCTTAACAGTATACTAATTCAAAGACAGTGAACCTTTTCTGTTTTCCTTTGAATTTTTTCTTTGATAGTGTTTATTTGCATCTGCTTTCTTTCTGTTCTTTCTTAATACTCCACATTTGAAAAATTTTCTAGCTTTTCTCTTTTTGACTTAAATGTGTTTGGGTGGGAATCCATACATGCATTTTAATAAGAACTATATTGTATGGTTCTGGAAATAAAATCAGTCTCTTTTTCTCCCTTAGCTTTTAGAAACTCCTTTCTCATTGCTTCATCCTGACTGGGTAGAATCCATCCTTTTTAGGGTGAGAGGAAGTTCAGTCTCCAAACAGCTTAAGTTTTGAACTCTGCAGAGCAAGAGCTGCCAACTTTCTGATTTATGTGCGGTTTTAGAGATGAGGACTACTGTCTTCCATGGATTTAGGTGAGAACACCAGAGACTTTTTACTGGAAACCTCACTTTGCACTTCACTTAATTTCTAGTAGGTTAGAGGCAGCCCAAGACATCATTATGTGCATGGAAGCATTATCTGGTCTCAGTATCTGTGGTATTTATTACATTTTAAACGGTAACTATATTCATGTCTTATGTTTATTCTTATGTGTATTTTTTTGTTTCCCTTATTTTGCTTTTGTGATGCATATGACTATAAACTAAATGTTAAAACACAATGATTTTCTTTTTGGGGTCATTGTCCATAATTTTATGAAGTTTTGTACAAAAATGCAAATGTTTTTGCTGCTGACATGGCACAAAGAAGTAGGTAAGCTCAGCGATATTAAAATATGTCAATAAACAGAGTTCTATGCAAGTTTTGTTCACAGATAATTAAAATAAGACTTGTCATGATGAATGAAAGCTGGGTACTATTTTATCCAAAACACACTTAAATAGGATATAATTTGTTTATCTTCCTTTATTAAAAACAATAGTAATGCTTTCAGGGACACTGACTTTTGCTGTAGGGACCATAGGCTAAAGGGCTAGGGGAGGACCATTTGCAGAGGAGGGATAATAACTGTTAAAATGTTGGGATAAAGGAAAATAGTTACAGCAGGCCTAACAGAGGCAGAGAATTTTAAAATTCAGGAGAATGTTCACAAAGCTAAACAGGTCATTGTGACCTGAACACATGATAGAGTAGTTAAAACTTTTAATTACTGTCTAAGGCTACCCTGGTCTCTGCTTTTGATGTACTTAGATGATTCACAATCTCTTTCTACTTGAGTTCATAGGAAAATGGAATTAATTTAATGGCAAGTATGTTCTTATGTTTTCTATGTCTATATAGTGAACAGGTTGATTTTGCAGTGTTAACATGCCCTTTTAATTTCTTTGAAAATTAGTTTAGGAAGCAGCATCTGCTCCTGGGATATTTTGTTATTATTGTTATTATTATATTAGTATTGTTTTTAAAATAGGCTTTCTCTGTTGCACTCTTTCTGGAGTGTGGCGGTATGCTCACAGTTCACTGTGCGGCCTCAAACTCCTGGTCTCAAGTGGTCTTTCTGCCTTAGCCTATGGGTAGCTAGATCTAGAAGCATGAGTCACCATACCTGGCCTTGGAATTCATTTTGATTGGCTTTCTGGCTAATGTAATGTAATCAATCTGGATGGAATTATGCATTACATTCTTCATCACTTATTTTGTGGATTTTCTTTTCCAAGTTTTAGCATCATAGGAAAAAGGAGATAAGGAAGGGATCATAAAAAGAAACTGCACTGGTTTCATTCAGGGACCAAATGAAAAGTGGACTGGAATAAGTCACTTAAGAACTGAAGTAGAGAGAGGGTAAATGGTGGGATCACACTTATGGTGCATCTTAGAAGGGACAGGTAAAACCTATTAAATGCGGAACACAAATGTTTTCACACAATAAACGAGGAAATCCCTTTGGGGGCAGGGGGGAAAACTGAAGCAGAGACACATGCACTGCCCTGTGTAGTGGAAGGGCCCCTGTCTGGATCTCAGTAAGCTTCTAATTCTGTGGGTCCCTGAGCAGGTTGCCCAATTTCACTGAGCTTGAATGTACTCATCAGAGAAATGAGAAATTCAGGCCCATGAGGTTCCTTACAGAGTTTCTTACTGCTCATAATTCTAAGTAAAAGGGGGAAGATGCCAGTGGTCTTACCTATTAGGCAAGGATCCTTGACACTTGGTAGAAGAGTGGGTACCTTCTGAGGCAATGGCCTCTGTAGTCATTCTTTGTTTTCCTGTTCTTAGGAAGACATTCCTTTAGAGAAGTCTCTAGTTGCATTTCTTGCTGTCTCTTTGCACATAGAGGAGGTTCTGATATGTGCTTTGGCAGCATAGCTATTTGTAGAGAAAAATGGGGCTCAGGCTAGTAGAGGCTGTTTAATATGATCCCATGCTCTGCAGGTCCTTACTGCTTACAGAAGGATGTGCTCCAGAAGTGCTGGGAATCAATGTCCCTATTCCTACTTCTGGTATCTTTGTGGAATTACCTGGCTTTTCCTTAAAGTAGAACACCAAGCTCTCTGGTATGCTGAGACAGGGTATATGGTTCAATTTCTCAATCTCTTCATCACCTAAAACACAAACCTAAACCTCATCACTTTTCCGCAAGCTACATAGAAAATCAGAGATGAGATACTCCTAGCAGATCCCTCTAAGCAGCAGAAGAGTTTAAAAAGCCAGGTCTCCTCCTGGGCTGTTGTGGCAAGGCTAAGGTATCGTTTACTGATGCTGGAAAAAGTAAAAGAGTCCCAATCTTTTGTGTAGGTAGTGACCTCTAGGTAAACACAACCCATTCAGTGTCTTATGCAGGTTTTAAGGTGATAAAGATGTAAGTGGGATAGGATATGTGTTATATAAATATAGACCTTAGTCTCTCCATTTTTATAATAAGGACAGTATCTTTTCCTTTTCCGTTACCATTAAGAGAGTATGTTTTCTCTTTAAAAATTAGCATTTGAATATGTAATGTTTTAATGATTTAATTACAAAGCACATTTACTTTGCTTATTATAATCTCAATATTACTTATTATAGAAATATTCTAAAAATTAATGTTTTTAACAAGCAGGAAATATCCTTTTTAATTTGTGAAATCCTATAATGCTATCACAGCAGATTTTAATTGTGATGTTGTTAGGACAGTAAAGTGGTTTATTTAGGTTAAGGGGAGAACTTTGTTGGGGCTAGTTCAATTCTGATTTAATTTATACTAATCTCTTTTATTCAAAAAGTTATAATTTAGTCATAAAAATATAGCTCAGGGATAAGTATGCCAAAATTCTGTCCTAGTCTTTTGAGAAGTTTTTAAAAGAGTAAATAATATTGCAAAGTATACTGGCTTTTTAGGTGCTCATTCATATTCAATGACAGCTGAGAGAATTCTGAATTTTTACAATAATCATTTGGCTTAGGAGTAGAAACAAAGGATCCCTCGGCTATTTTTGCTTAGTTTTAAATTATACATATGGACAGAAAACTGGAAAATATAATGATAGTCTGGGTTCTTGGTCTAAAACAAATGTAGAAATAAAGTCTACCTTACAAAAATAAAAACTTAAATATATATTTTTGAAAAAAGACAAAAAAAAAAAAGAACAAAGGCTTTCAGGCTTTCTTTTAAGACACTATAACAAAGATATCAAAATATGAATGAAAATAAGAATTCATATGCACAAACTTAAAGAAAACTGCAATTCACCTTATAGTCATAAGATAAATTTTGCTGTTGATATCTTTTTGTTGATTCAAGACAAATTTTGTCCTGACTTACTTGGCTCTATGAATAAAAATCTAGTAAGGATAGCTATGTTATATTTTATAAGCTAGATGAAATATCTTTTAAAGAACAATTCTAGTTATTTTGTTTTAATAATACATTAAAAGTCAGAAAACACTTGTTAGAATACTATCTGAAATTAAGGTAAAAATTTATTTAATCACACATTGTATCTTTAAAATTAAAGAAAATACTAAATTTTGTGTATACTAAACCTGTTGAAAAATACAAAAGGATGTCATTATTTATGGTCCAATAAAAGGAAGTCCAATTTAAATCTTAAGAAGATAGAAACAGTAAGCTTCAGTACCAAGAAGATCATGCCAAAAAAAACCAAAAAACAAAAAAGAAAGGAAGAGAAGGAGGGAAGACTAGGAAGGAAGGAATGGAGGAGGGAAGGAAAGAAAGAGAAAGAAAGAAAAAGACAAAGAAATAAAGAAAAGACATTGACGTATGGTACTGATTCTCTAAGTATTGAAAAATGAAGAATATTGATAGTACTTTATTTTTGTTCTTCCCTCATTCCATTTTGGCAGTCCTCAGCAAAAGGGTTTGGCAGACCTGAGCTTGTAGAAGGCCTTTTAAAGGAATGAATTAGGAGTACAACCTCCCCTCTCCACCACCAATTTATGAAATGGCAAGGAAGACTAAAAGAGTATTTTCTTTCTGCTTTTTTTTTTTGAGACAGAGTATTACCATATCACCTTTGGTAGAATGCCACTGCATCATACTTCACAGCAACATCAAACTTTTGGGCTCAAGTGATCCTCTTGCCTCAGCTTCCCAAGTAGCTGGGACTACAAGCACCTGCCACAACACCTGGCTACTTTTTTTGTTTGTTTGTTATGGTTGTCATTGTTGTTTAGCAGGCTGAGCTGGGTTCAAACCCACCAGCCCCTGTGTATGTGGCCAGAGCTCTAACCACTGAGTACAGGTGCCAAGCCTAAAAGAGCATTTTCATTTATATTTCTTCTAACATATTAGCTTAGCTTAAAACAGGACATGTTATTTGAAATAGGAGCCATCCTATTCATTCACTGGTGAGGCTAGCATAGTTTTCCATTACCATAACTCATAACCCTTCTTTTCCTGTGGAAGGATATTAATGTTTCTTGATTTTGATGCCAGCAAGCTTCTCCAAGTCAGTCAGTCCAAATGTACTTTTCTGAATTTTCTGTTAGTCATTATGTAAAAAAATTTAGAAGGCAAATTGAAGTTGATAACTTTATTTTTTAAAAGAAAGTTTTCCTAGAGCATTTTTTAAACTTGAACACAACTTTTGTTACGGTTATCTCCTTTCTTTTAAATGACAGATGCTCCTAGTTGTCAGTGTATAATGCGTGTACTTGCATATTCCATTTGTCATATATGTTGGAGTTACATATACTTTAGTGATTTTTCTAGAGATTCTCATCTACATTACTAGTAATTTAGGAAATGTATTCACTAATTTAGTAAACCTAATCACTTTTGTTTAAACATTTTTGTTCCAGAAATCATGCACTTGGCTTATGGAAACTGAAAAGGATCAGCTTTCTTCAATTATTTTTGTACCTCCAGGATATCTCTCCATACCTACCTATAAAAGGTGACCTCATGGAACACCTTTCTGACTTAGATCCCTACTCTAGACCCTCATCGAGTCCTACTTTCCCAAGGCAGTACCCAACTCTGAGAATATTTTTCACCTTTTTTCTCTTTCACAGTTTATCTAGGTTATAGTTTATTATTTTTAGATTTAGTTCAAACTTTTCAGTATCATTTTGATTCACATGAATCTCCTGTTGACATGTAGTTTTCTCTTTGAACATTCATTTGTATATTACTGTTATATTTGGTTCTACTTTTGAGATGTGATTTGAATTTTAAAAATCTTTTCTATTGTTCCCTTTATTTTGTATTTTTGAAAACCATGCTATGTTGCTTTTTTTTGTTCCTTCCAGTAATTTGGAGGGAATACATTTGCTTTAATTTCACTAAAGGAGATCTTTCTGATAGAAAAAAAAAACTTATTTGAAAATGTACTTTTCTAATTAGTCGTGTTAAGAATTAAACCATTTCAATAGTTTAATAATATGAGTTGAAAGAATTTGCACCCTTTTACTTTTTTCTCCTAGACCTTCCAGATTTCTATTTGTAATTTTGATTATCTTTTATCAAAGTTGCTACTTTTTTATTATTAAATCATGGCTGTGTACATTAATGCAACCATGGGGTACAATGTGCTGGTTTTATATACAATTTGAAATATTTTCATCGAACTAGTTAACATAGCCTTCGTGGCATTTTCTTAGTTATTGTGTTAAGACATTTACATTCTGCACTTAGTAAATTTAACATGTACTTGTAAGATGCATCATAGGTGTGGTCCCACCAATTACCCTCCCTCCACCCATCTTCTCTCTCTCCTCCTCTCTGCTCCCCTCCCCTCCCTCTCCCCTTTCCCCTTCTTCTTGGACTGTAATTGGGTTATAGCTTTCATATGAAAGCTGTAAATTCGTTTCATAGTAGGGCTAAGTGCATTGGATACTTTTTCTTCCATTCTTGAAGAAAGAATTTTGCTAGGAAAAATATGTTCCAGCTCCATCCATGTAAACATGGAAGAGGTAAAGTCTCCATCTTTCTTTAAGGCTGCATAATATTCCATGGTGTACATATACCACAGTTTATTAATCCATTCGTGGGTCAATGAGCACTTAGGCTTCTTCTGTGACTTAGCAATCATGAATTGGGCTGCAATAAACATTTTGGTACAGATATCTTTGTTATAATGTGATTTTTGGATATATACCTAGTAGAGGAATTGTAGGATCGAATGGCAGGTCTATTTTTAGATCCCTAAGTGTTCTCCAGACATCTTTCCAAAAGGAACATATTAGTTTGCATCCCCACCAACAGTGCAGAAGTGTTCCCTTTTCTCCACATACACGCCAACATCTTGGGTTTTGGGATTTTTTGATGTGGGCTAATCTTACTGGCGTTAGATGATATCTCAAAGTGGTTTTGATTTGTATTTCTCTGATTATTAAGGATGATGAGCATTTTTTCATGTATCTATAGGTCATACTCCTGTCTTCTTCAGAGAAGTTTCTCTTCAAGTCCCTTGCCCACCCTGAGATGGGATCATTTGTTCTTTTCTTGCTATTACGTTTGAGTTCTCTGTGATTCTGACTACTAAACCTTTGTCTGAGACATAACCTGCAAATATCTTCTCCCATTCTGAGGGCTGTCTGCTTGCTTTACTTACTGTGTTCTTGGCTGTGTAGAAGCTTTTTAGTTTGATCAGGTCCTAGTAATGTAGTTTTGGTGTTGCTTTAATTGCCTGGGGTCCTCATAAAATTTTTGCCCAGGCTTATTTCCTCAAGTGGTTTCCCTGCATTTTCTTCTAGTATTTTTATAGACTCATATCTTAAGTTTAAATCTTTAATCCAGTGTGAATTTATGTAAGTTAATGGTGAAAGGTATGGGTCCAGTTTCAGTCTTCTACAAGTCACCAGCCAGTTCACCCAGCACCATTTGTTAAACAGGAAATCATTTCCTCACAGAATGTTTTTAATTGGCTTGTCAAAGATCAAATAACAGTAGGTAGCTGGGTTCCTCTCTTGGTTCTCTATTCTGTTCCATACATCTACTTCTCTGTTTTTGTGCTGTACCATGCTGTCTTGATCACTATCAATTTATACTATAGTCTGAGGTCTGGTAGCAGGATTCCTCCTGCTTTGATTTATTTCTGAGTGGTGTCTTGGCTAGCCGAGGTTTTTTCTGATTCCATATAAAAGGAAGTATTATTTTTTTGAGATCTTTAAATTATGACAATGGACCTTTAATAAGGATTTCATTAAAATTGTATATTGCTTTGGGTAATATGGACATTTTCACAATATTAATTCTTCCCAGCCATGAGCATGGTATATTTTTCCATTTGTTAACATCTTCAGCTATTTCTTTTCTTAGAATTTCATAGTTCTCTTTATAGAGTTCTTTCACATCCTTTGTTAGGTAAGCTCCCAAATATTTCATCTTCTTTGGCACTTTGAACGGTATAGAGTCCTTGACTATTGTTGGTATATATAAAGGCTACAGATTTATGAGTGTTGATTTTGTAACCTGAGACGTTGCTGTATTCCTTGATCATTTCTAAGAATTTTATAGTAGCATCCCTGGCATTTTCCAGATATACAATCATATCATCTGTGGAGAGTGAAAGTTTTATCTCTTCTGATCCTTTATGGATACTCTTGATAGCCTTTTCCTGCCTAATTGTGATGGCTAAGACTTCCATTACAATGTTAAAAAGCAGTGGAGACAATGGGCAACCTAGCCTGGTTCCTGATTTGAGTGGAAATGATTTCAATTTAACTCCATTCAATACAATATGGGCTGTAGGTTTACTATAGATGGCCTCTATCAGTTTAAGAAATGTCCCTTCTATACCAATTTTCTTAAGTGTTCTGATCACGAAAGGATTTTGGATATTATCAAAAGCTTTTTCTGCATTGATTGAGAGAATCATATGGTCTTTGTTTTTTAATTAGTTTATGTGCTGAATTATATTTATAGATTTATTATATTGAACCAGCCTTGAGATCCTGGAATAAAGCCCAATTGGTCATGGTGTATAATTTGTTTGATGTGTTGCTGGATTCTGTTTGTTAGGATCTTATAGAATATTCTTGTATCAATATTCATTAGTGATATTGGTCTATACTTTTCTTTTCTTGTTGGCTCTTTTCCTGGTTTGGGGATCAAGGTGATGTTTGTGTCATAGAATGTGTTGGGTAGTATTCTTTCACTTTCTATATTTTAGAAATATAGAATATATTTAGTTTAGTTTAGTAATATAGGTACTAGTTCCTCTTTAAAAGTTTTGTGGATTTCTGATGTGAAGCCATCTGGTCCCGAGGTTTTCTTTTTAGGGAGATTTTGTAGAGTTGATGCTATTTCAGAACTTGATATAGGCCTGTTGAACATTTTCATTCTAAGCCTAGGAAGGTGGTGTGCTTCCACGTATTGGTCAATTTCCTTTAAATTTTCATATTTCTGAGAATAGAGTTTCTTGTAATATTCATTAAGGATTTTTTGAATTTCTGAGGGGTCTGTTGTTATTTCATCTTCACCATTTCTGATTGATGAAATTAGAGATTTCACTTTTTTTTTTTGAGACAGAACCTCAAGCTGACACCCTGGATAGAGTGCTGTGGCATCACAGCTCACAGCAACCTCCAATTCCTGGGCTCAAGCGAGTCTCCTGCCTCCACCTCCCAAGTAGCTGGGACTACAGGTGTCTGCTACAATATCCAGCCATTTTTTGGTTGCAGCCATCATTGTTGTTTGTTGGGCCCAGGCTGGATTCGAATCCTCCAGCTCAGGTATATGTGGCTGTTGCCTTAGCTGACTAAGCCATAGGCACTGAGCCGATGTTACGTTTTTTTTTTTCTGGTTAGGTTAGTCAAAAAACCAACCTTTTGATTTATTTATCTGTTTTATAATTCTTTTGTTTTCCATTTCATTTAATTCTGCTCCTATTTTGGTTATTTCTTTTCTCCTGTTGGGTTTGGGATTGGAATGTTCTTCCTTTTCCAGTTGCATGAGATGTCCTATTAAGTTATTAACTTCCTCTCTTTCCGTTCTCTTTCGGAAGGTTTGCAGTGCTATAAATTTCCCTTTTAGGACTGCCTTTGCAGTATCCCAGAGGTTCTGATGATTCGTGTCTTCATTATCATTTTGTTCCAAAAATTAGGTAATTTCCTTTTAACCATGTCTATGGCTTAGCTATTACTCAGCATAAAATTATTTAGTTTCCATGTTTTTGTATGAGTATACAGATTCCTGTTGTTATGGAGTTCAACTTTATTCCATGGATGTCTGAGAAGATGCAAGGAATAATTTTTATTCTTTTGAATTTGCTGAATTTTAGACTTGTGACCGAAGATGTGATCAATTTTGGCGGCTATTCCGTGGGCTGATGAGAAGAATGTGTGTTCAGTTTTGTTAGGATGAAACATTCTGTAGATATCTGTTAAATCCAAATGTCGAATGGTTAAGTTTAAGTCTAAAATTTCTTTGCTTAGCTTCTAATTGGTGGATCTGTTCAATACTGCCAAAGGACTGTTAAAATCTCCAACTATTATGGTGCTGGAGAAAATCATGTCTGTTAGAGTCTATCTTATAAATTGAGGTGCATTCTGGTTGGGTGCATAAATATTAATAATTGAATTCTCTTCATGTTGAGTGTTACTCTTAACATATATGAATTGACCATCCTTATATTTTCTGCCTTTGGTTGGTTTAAAGCCTATTGTTATCTGTGAATAAAATTGCAACCTCTGCTTTTTTCTACTTTCCATTCAATTGCCTCAAATGTAGATGACCATCCCTTCACCCTGAGTCTATATTTTTCTTTTAAGGTAAGATGAGAATTTTGTATGCAGCAGATATCTAGCCTCAATTTTTGTACGCAGTCAGCCAACCTGTGCCTCTATAGAGGACAATTGAAGCCATTCACATTAGTTGTGATTATTGATAAGCCTGGTATAATTTTGGATATTGAGTTTTTTGAAAGTCCAGTGGACATTTTTAATCCTTTTGCCACTGTGGAAATTGGAGTTTGATCAAGTTTCTGAGTGAGTTTACTTTTCCGGTAGAGGATTGTGCTGGTCATTATGGGGGATAGGTCTGAGAATATCCTGGAGAGCCAGTTTAGTTATGGCAAATTTCTTCAACATGGGAATGTCATTAAAGTATTTAATTTCTCCATCATAAATGAAACTCAGTTTAGCTGGATACAGGATCCTGGGTTGAAAGTTATTTTGTTTTAGGACATTAAAAGTTGATGACCACCTTTTTCTAGCTTGAAAAGTTTCAGCAGAGAAATCTGAGTCATTCTAATATTCTTCCCCTTGTAGGTTATGGTTTTCTTATGTCTGGCTGCTTTCAGAAATTTCTCCTTCATATTAACTTCGGTAAAGTTAATTATAATGTGTCTAGGAGATGTTATCTTTGGATTGAGTCATGCTGGGGTTCTGAACCTGTCTGCTATTTTTTTTTGTTGTTGTTCGGGATTCGTTGGGGGTACAAGAAACCATGTTACACTGGTTGCATTTGTTGGGTAAAGTCCCTCTTACAATTGTGTTTTACCCCCAAAAGGCGTGGCACACACCAAGACCCCAAGACCCCACCCTCCTCGCTCCTTTCCTCTCTCTGCTCTTCCTTTCCCCACCCCTCCCTCATTCTTTCTTTCTCTGCTCTCCCCTTCTGTCACCCCTACCATGTCAATAATTGTCATTAATTGTCCTCATATCAAACTTGAGTACATAGGATTCATGCTTCTCCATTCTTGAGATGCTTTACTAAGAATAATGTGTTCCACTTCCATCCAGGTTAATACAAAGGCTGTAAAGTCTCCATTTTTTTAA
>CAUYON010018691.1:0-11014 GCA_963573935.1 Arctocebus calabarensis
TTTTTCGGGGCCACCATTAGGGTGTTTGGGTCAAAAATTTTGTGTTTCAAACTTTTTTTATTTTATTTTTTTTTTTTTTTTTTTTCTCTTTTTGGCAGGGGCTGGGTATGAACCAGCCACCTCTGGCATATGGGGTTGGCACCCTACTCCTTTGAGCCACAGAGGCACGGCCATGATTTTCTTAATTAAAAATTTTGGGGTTTTGTCAAATGTAATTGAAAAGGCACATTTTAAATCACATTAAATTTTGAAAACTGTACTATTCTTGAAAATGTAAACATTTAAAAAATTATGAAATGTTTATTTTTGCCAATATTTCCTTTGAGTTCTTTATTGTGGTAACCAAAAGGAAAAAAACTCTTCTATTCTAAGTATATTATATGTATTTTTTTTTTTTTGGATAAGCAGAGGACTTTTGTCATTAGTGTTTTTGGTTTTATTTTTGTAAGTGGGAAAATTTAATTATTTTATACTCTAATATTCTCTGCAGCTTTAAAATTTAAAATAGACTTGGCTGTAGTGCAATTATTTTTTCCTTCTGTCATTTTATCCACTTTCTACAAAAAAGTTTATTGGCAAACTATCAATCAAGCAATAAAAACGTTTTGAAGATAAATAACAAAGATACATGGTGTAGATTTTATTTTTTAAGAGCTCATATTTTCTAGCTCAACTAATTTTTGGAGGCTGTTTCATAATAAGCCATATTTTTTCCCCAAATAAGTTAGACTATCACATAGATAGTTAATATCTTGCAATGGCATATAAGATAAACTTGCTCTAGTTCACTGAAGAGACACAATTTGTCACTTCATGCTATTTCTTCTAATAACTTCTTAAAGAATGTTGTTTTCCCCCCACAGTAGATACCAAGGGTTATTTTGCAAAGACTACCAAAAATTAATATTTTCTGCTCTGTCTAATGTTTACTTTCTGTGCGGGCAGTTCTTGGCATCTGTAATCTGATTTTCAAGGTGTAGCTCAATTTTAAAAGTACACAGACAGGCTTGAAGAGTTTTAGACAATAGGTTTCCATACATTCTAAATTCTAAAACATTAGTAATTAATTTAAAGTAATGAACACACCATATTAAGAAGAATCACAGTCAGGTTAAGTTGGTAGTGAACCATCTCTTCTATTTCACATTATCACATGAAAAGTGTGATAATGTTCATGTACAGCCATTAAGGGATATATTCAGTGTAGGCATACATCATATACCAAGTGTCCCAAACAAAATATGCCTCAATCCAATATTCAGCCTTGTATTTGTAATTTGGCATTTCTGTCCCATCATAAACTAGTGCAAATTCTGTTACCAGCTCTAAGTTGTCCTTTCCTGGAATCTTTCTTGTCTTGCTCTTTGTGTGTCTTCAGCTGTCTAAAGACGAGGAGCTTTAAGATAAGCTAATGTTCCAGGCAGTGCTTCCCAGAAGTATTATTTTCAAATTCTTTTCATTCACTGCAGAATCTTATAATAATACTTGGTTTTATGTAACGCACCTGGTTATGAGTCCTATCACTCCCAGGCACCAAATCCTGGGTCATGTCTGCCTGTACCTGGACCCAGAGGTAATTCAGAAACGTAGGCCCAAGTCATCAATTTGCATTCCTGCTCCATTTTTAGACCATGCTAATGTCTTTGATTTGTTTACCTGGTTGGAATAAAATTTTGCTGATTTCTTAAAAGTCTGCACGCAGGAAGAAAAAATGGAAGAAACCAAGACCCCGAACGTAGCAACAAGTCAACTTCCCACTTCAGTTCTTAGTACATTTGTGTGTGTGTATTCTATTAATACTTGTGTACAGTTGAAGATATTCTACCTGTCTAGGTATTGTTTTCACATGAAAACAAACTTGAAAAAGTAATAATGTATATTTAGAAAACAAATTATCTGTATATTTTAAAGCCAAGAGAGTTAGCAACAAGGTAAGATACACATTTGTAAGAAGATACATATAAACATTTGAAATGAACAGAAGGTACAGTATTAATTTTGAAGAAAAATTTGACTATGACATTAAAGAAGTCCATTTTTTTTGCAAGTGTTTTTTGCAAGTGCACTATGTAAACATGTGGATTAAACGGGATGATCTTGTTATAGTCACCGTTTTTTTTTTTTTTTTTTTTTTTTGCAGTTTTTGGCTGGGGCTGGGTTTGAACTCACCACCTCTGGCACCTCTGGCCAGTGCCCTATTCCTTGGAGCCACAGGTGCCGCCCCTAGTCACCTTTTTTGATTGTACAAATCTACACCTCTATACTCATGAGGCTAAATTTATACCTTTTAAATTATTGCTACTTTCTTAATCATCGCTGTAAGAGATACTTGAAAGAAATGAACATTATGAGACACAGATAAGCCGAGGTAAATTACAAATAGCAACAAGGGAAGCCTTACGAATCTCATCATCGCTGTTAGGCTAGCAGCAGTGTGTGTCTTATGAAGTTCTCCATTTTTATGAGTTAATTTAGTTTATACTCAACTGAGGGTCTACAACCTAGATCCTTCTGAAACTTTGCAATGTTATCATTCAGTGACAAAATTTTAGGGATTATCCTCCTCTTTTTTCATCATAACTGGTGTCTGTAACTTATAGAAAATTCATACCTTATTTTGATATAGTTAGCATTTTTCTATGGACCTCTGTAGGACTGCAGACACATTCGTAATGAGATACGTGTATCGACATGAAGATAGTTCGGAAATTTCCACAAGATAAGCCTTGTCTTCTTCCTAACTCCTTTCCTTAAAAACAGTGATCTAAATGGATTGAGGTTAGCTAATACTGAGTGCAGTGTGCACTTGGAAGCCACACTCAATGCAAAAAATAAACAGAACAGAGGAGCACGTTTAACATAGTCGATAAGATGTCCTCTAGGCTTTGACATTTCCTTGAGTCTTCTCATGATGATTTCCTACAACCTGTACACTGCAGTGCTATAAATTGCAGACTACAGAATTATAAAAATTAGAAGCAGCTTAGGGCGGCGCTTGTGGCTCAAAGGAGTAGGGTGCCGGCCCTGTGTGCCAGAGGTGGCAGGTTCAAACCCAGCCCCGGCCAAAAACTTCAAAAAGAAAAAAAAAAATTAGAAGCAGCTTAATACATCTATTTTGTGACTGTTTCGATATTAAAATATTTGAAGGTTTAAGGAATAATTATTTAGCCAATAGTTCTCTTTTCAAGTTATTCACTTCCCATGACACTTCTGTGGAATAAAAGAAGTCTACAATTACCACTGAAGTAAATAAACTCTAAAATATAACACCTGCTTTACATCTATGTGTTTGAGAAAATGTTTAAAAATGCAATTTCAAAATATTGCAAATAAATGAATTATACATGCATGATTATTAAAGAAACAAAAACCATATCTACTTAAATTGTATCTTTTATATGTCTTAGAGAACATAAAATTTTTACTAAATAGTATATTAATTTTCTAATTTCCAAGTTAGTACAATAAATGAGTAAATAATAGCAAAGCAACTAGATGTATAATCTCAACAAAATAATTACATTCTCTTCACAATCACTATATGCCAATTTTTTGACATTAAATCATCATGGCCTAGTGAAGTCTTTGCATTTATTGTTTCTTATTATTATTATTTAATATTACCCTTCGATGCTCACAGTTCTCAAGTTGTCCAGTGGGCTCCTATTTTAGATTGGCTTCTGTGTTTGTATATAACATGATTTCATTAGGACTTTGAAAGCTACTTTGTTTTTTGACACAACAAAATATTTAAGAATCATCTAATCACAGTACTAGACATAAACTTAGCCATCTTTTTCCAAAACTTACTTTCTTTTAATAGAAACTAATAATAGATACAAAAAATTATGTATAGGGTACGATGTACACTATTCTGGTGATACACTGTTGATACACTATTCTGGTATACACTGACCCCAGACTTCAGCATATATAATTCATCCCTGTAACCAAAAGCCCTGCAGTAAAAACTAGTAATAGAGATATAAATCTGAGCTCTAGCACAGTTTATAGAGGAGATGTTCACCTAACCAATTTGATAATGTTACATATTGTGTAATTCTAACAATGTGGGATTCTGGATAAAGCAAAACTATGGAGGGAGTAAAAAGATCTGGTTGCCAAAGGCTGAGGGAGTGGGTATGAAGAGATGAGACACATAAGAATTTGGAGGTCATGACAATCTATGTATAGTACAGAATGCTGCATTTGTATTTCTGTCTAAACCTATAAAATATACAGCACCAATATGTAGGTAGCAAATTCTGATGCGTCT
Source organism: Arctocebus calabarensis (assembly GCA_963573935.1). Taxonomy (NCBI): domain Eukaryota; kingdom Metazoa; phylum Chordata; class Mammalia; order Primates; family Lorisidae; genus Arctocebus; species Arctocebus calabarensis. The sequence continues at coordinate 4,277 of CAUYON010018691.1, forward strand.
ATGAACTTTGGGTCATTACACTGTGACAATCCATGTAGGTTCATCAATTATAATACTTACTAAATGTAGCACTCTGGTAGGAGATGTTGATCATGGAAGAGGTGCTGCACCAGCAAGGGCCAGGAGTATACTGGAAATCTTTGTACCTTTCCTCTAAATTTTACTGTGAACTCAAAACTGCTCTTTTAAAAAATATATTAAAAATGTTATTTTCCATTCAACCAATATATATAAAATAAACCATCACGTTTCATACATTGCCATATTTATCTTAATATCTTAGTGGGCAATATTGGCACTCCCCTTTCAAGAGACAATTCTTAAAGTTTAAAAATCTATGTTTAAATTCAAGAACGGTGGAGGGAGGAAGGAGGTTCAGTAAGTTCCCATCTAATGGGTACAATGTTCTGGTGTATGGCACACTTCCGGGGTGAAGGGCACAACTACAGCCTGGACTTGACCTTATACAGGCAAGCAACATAAACTAATCATGTATATCTTCATATTAATCGGAAACATAAAAGAAGGTTTAAAGGGAAGAAAGAAAAGGAGAGAGAAAAATTACATTGACAATGCTCTAGACTTTTTTTTTCATTTTCAATGATAAAGTCAACTTCTTTCATTTTATTATTTCAGATTTGACTTGCTTCTTCCTTCCCATCACTTCTGTTATTGGAGTTTTTCTGAGGAGAGTTGCTCCATAAGAACCCATTAATGACATCAGCTCTAAAAGAAAAATCTCTGTTCATAGGAGATAGAAGTTATTTATAGTAAAATCAGTGTCCTTGTTGAGAGCCTTGCGTTCATTTCATGTATGTAGTGGGCAGACAATACTGACCATGATTTCTAAGGGTGTTTTCAATCGATAAAAGACATTAGAGAAAATTGTTTCTCTATATAGTGAGTTTACACCAGAATAAGGAACAGAATTATAAAATGGAATGCATGCAACGATGTCACCAGTGCATTCAGCAAGGAAAGGGTAAAGTGAAACTTTCATTGGCAAAAGGCATTTATATAAAGTGCTTAGCAACAATTTATTGGTTCTGCATGTTCAGTTCCAGAGTTGTCAATTCACGGCAGAGAAGCCTTGACCCGGGAAGTGTTCTTCTGAGAACATCTTATCTGAATTACTGTACTTTTAAAGAATGCCTCATGATAAATCTTACTGATGTTGGGGATGTGTGGAGGATGTGAATGGGTTTCTTGTGGGACTTTTAGAAAGCCCTTGGAAACAGATCTTATCTCAGCCATGGAAGCATGAGCCTTTCATCCTTCATGCTTTCCCAGCATGACTTTGTCTGACACTGATGAAAATATTTCATTCTGGTATGAAGCTCAGAAACCTGAGTAATGATGGTTCTAGGACTTAACATATTTTGAGGCTGTTTGATGAAAGATTCCTTGGCAATCCAAAGAGACAGAAATCTAGAAGCTTATGGCTGTAAGAACAAAGATGTAGGTTGTGGGTATATTTTCCGGTTCTCAATTTTCCTTGGAAAGGAGACAGTGCAAAGTTTTTAAAGCCAATACTGACAATGGATTCTGAGCCAATCTTAACTTGAAACATTGATTGAGTTCCACGAAAGGCTGAGTCCAGATGGTACAGCTGAGTTACAGATTGCAGATAGTCACAAGTTTATTAGATTATTTCTCTCCTGTGTTTGGCAAATTTTCTGTAAACAGTTTCTGTTTTTTTCTTCTGGGTCCCTGACTACTTTCTGTCTTCCAAGACAGACCTCACATTTTTCATTAAGAGGGTTCCGTTGAGTCCATCCTCTTTTGTGTTAGCCCGTGGTAGGCATAAAGAAATACTGAAAAAATAAACAGAAGGCTGAGTTAAGGAGTGTATGAAAAAAAGGAAAACAAAACAAAACAAAACCAGAAACCTTGCCAAACTGGAAATAGCTTTACTAAGGGGTAGCAGCCACAACATAAGGGGAGATAAGAAGAAACGTAAAAAGTAACTATGGTCCTAACTAAGCACACTTTATCTTTCCTTTAGCAATTTCCCCTGTCCTAAATGACAAGGGCTGTTTCAGATACTGCTGAACCTGTGCCCAAAGTGTTGCAAAAATTAAAATAAACAACGTCCCACTTTTCTTTTTCCTTTATCTCCCTTTCTTTTCTTTAAAAATTTTTATTATCCATTGATTTCAGAACAAAACAAACCAAAACTTACATGCAGGGAAAAATAATAATGAAAGCAAGTCAGAATTTGGACAAATACCCCACAATTCTATGTGTCTGATTACTTAAAAGAATACATTGTTTTGTTTGGTTTTATGTGTTAAGCATTGCTATACATTTTCAACAGTGTAGATTCTAAATGCATAAACTTACAATGGGCTTTTGGGTATAATTTCTGCCTTAATTGTTGAGAAAAGTAATCTGAAAGTAATATAAACTCTAAGGACAAAAATTATTCTACACAAAATAGTGAGAGTAGTTGATATCCCAAAGTGAGCTTTTGAAGCCTATGAAAATGTCAAGGCTTTTTCTCCTGATGTTTTTGGTGAAACCTTCACTTTTATAACTTCTTGTTATTGTAGGTTATTGCTAAAGCTCACATTGAATTAAACATTTCCTGTAATCTTATTTTAGTTTTAGATTATTTTAATTACCATAAATAATACGTTTTACAATGTCAAACAATACCAATATCTCAGTAGCTTTATCAGTGTAGGAATCAAAGGGAAACTTACCCTTTGCCTTCAGAAGTTTCCTTGAGGTTGAACTACCCAAAAATAACTTATTAGGAGGGAAGGCATACAGAATTTATTTTTATGTGCATAGTAAACAGAGTCACAAGAGAACAATAACCCTACATAACTCAGTGGCATTCAGATACTTCTATAGTCCATACTTTTCTTCAAAGAGAAAATGAAGATGGGGAAATTTGGATGATTTTTGAGAGAGACAGTAAATAACTTTAGGGGAATTCAATAGGCTTGAGAAATATACATTGGCCTTGGACAAAGTTCGTTTGACCTACAGAGCAGAAAATGGTGTGATAGGTGTGTTTACAGATTTTGGTATGACGTCCTCTGATACCTGTATCAGTTTCAATCTCCTCCATAATAAAATTTCAAAGATGGAAACTCTGCTTCTCTTCATCAGGTCTGTTTTCTAGACAGGTCATCATCTCGTGTTTGGGAGAGGTAGAAGTTTGAGAGATGAAACGAGGAAGGCTAATAGACGTTGCGATTGTCTGGGGCAGCCATATTTTGTGGAAAAATATTTCAATTTTCCTCAGTCCTTCACTAGAAATTTTAATTTTATAAAGTCTGTATCTTATTCCTGGGAATAAATCCATCCAAATAGAAAGTTGTGCAAAGGGAGGGAATGCTTCCCTTCTCACAATTTCTATACCTTGATGCTCCTCAAAAAGTGACATTGTTTACTTCGGACAAGGTCAAAATCCTGTAAGGGAACTTTGTAGGCAAGGACTGGGACAATTTTTCCAGGTTTTTTTTAATCATCTGCATAAAAGAAACTTCAAAACTTCAATGTTAAATAGACTGCTTATATCTGAAAAATATGACATTCAAATCAAATCTTTGGTATAATAACTAGTATTTCTAATTGTTTCCTATTATAAAGTATAAAAGATTCTTATTGCCCTTATGCAAATAATAATATTGTCATAGAATAAAATTGTTTATAAATAGTTTATGAATCCTGGAGGCATCAAATAGAAGGAAAATGTTTTAATTTTTCACACAGAAGTGTACTTTACCAAATTTCTGTAACAGTATACATAAATCAATAGAAAAATGTATTTAATTCTGTGAAAAAAATCTACAATGTTCCAAATAAAAAAGACATTAAAATTGTATCATAAGTTTCATCCTATGAAATTTTCTTGTTCTGCTTGATATTGGGTAACTGTTTTACAAATCGAGTTTCTTTTTTTTTTTTTAACTAGAGCTTTGGAATTTTTACCTAATTCAATAAGATGATCTGAAATTTATTATAAACTTGAACTTGTCGCATTCTTCATAAACTTCTTTGAAAACACAACACGTTAAAATTTACAAAACATTTCAGAAAACAAATCAAACTAAAACAATTAATGGCAGATAAAAATACTTTTTAAAAAGCCATTGCTAAAGATGAAATTGACAGGAATATTTGACTATTTTCTGTGATCTACAACAAATTAATATAATAGCCACCGTTGGCTATTATAGCCATAATTATAGCTAAAAATATATACCAAAACTTCTTGGAATTCCAGAAACATCATAAAACTTTGGAAAACATTTTAAAAAATATGTATGAATATAATTTAAAGGAAATTCACTTTCATGTCTTATATGACAATCTTACCCTTATATTTTAACATAAAAAACAAGCCTATTTATAATTGCTTTCTAAATGGTTCAGGGACATATGTAACATGCCAAGTTAATTTAAGGCCAAAAACTCAATTTAGAATTTGAAATTTGCTTTGATGAAGCTTTTCAAACATTTTCAAAGGTTTAAAAATGCTTTATTAAGATAATATCACAGGTCATTGTAAATGATAGCCATTCATTTAGCCAAAATGATAATTATAAGATTTCTAAAAGCAAAAATTATATTCTTTCATAGAAAGGAGACTCAGTTTTCAAATAATCAAATAATGAAAACAACAACATAAGGCACAAAAAATCTGTTTCTCTCTCTCCCATCTTTGTTTTTCAGTTTACTTAAATAGTGAAATAAATCTTTTATTATTTCTTATAAATACTACACAAAATATTACTTAAAAAAAGATAAGTTTTAAATTTTTATTGGTATAATTTTAATGCTAAAACTGATGGTTATAAAATTGTACACACAAATCCACCTGCTTTCAGTCAGACCACACAAAATTTTGCAACTTTTATTAATATCATTTTTTTCTTTCCTTCATTATGAAACAACTTTTAAGTTATCTTTTATATGAGGCCAATCATTTCTCCCAGCACTATTTACTAAATAGGGATTCTTTTCTCTTTGTTTGTTTTGTCAAAGATTAGATGGCAATTCGAGGCTGGTTTTATCTCTAAATTCTTTGCCATGTCCCATAGATGTATGTTTCTTTTTTTATGCCAATGCTGTTTGGAACACTATAGAATTGTAGTATAACCTGAAGTCTGATAAAGTGATGCCTGGAGATTTGTTCTTATTTTGTAGAACTCATTGGTTAGTCAGAGTTTTTTCTCATTTCATACAAAGCATAAAACTACTTTTTCAAGACCTTTAAAGTATGGCATTGTTATTTCAATGTGTATCCATTAAGCTCTAAAAGAAAGTATGGGAGAAACTTAATATTATTATTTTAGGGAAAGAATTTTTGAAGAGATCCCATTGGCAATTACAGCAGCAAAAATTAATAAGTATATACATGAGATCTTAACAAGTTAAAAAGTTCTGCAGTCAACAAAGCAAAGAGATAGCCTACTGAATGGTGGAAGATATTTGTTTGCCCTAAATCTGACAAAAGGCGAATAACCACAATCTACAAAGAACTCAAGCAAATCAATAAGAAAAAATCAATCAACCCCATTAAAAACTGGGCAAGAGACATGAACAAAAACTTTCTCATGAGGACAAACGATTGCTTAACAAACACATGAAAAAAATGTTCATTGTCACTGATCATCAGAAAGATGTAAATCAAAGCCTCCCTGAGATATCACCTAACCCTGGTGAGAATGTCCCACATCAAATGTCCAAAAGCAACAGATGCTGACATGGTTGCAGAGAGAAAGAAACACTCCCACACTATTTGCGGGACTGCAAACTTTTACAACCTCCATGGAAAAAAGTATGGAAATTGGTCAAAGAACTAAAAATAGACCTACCATTTGATTGTGCAATCCCATTAGTAGGGGAATCTATCCAACAGAAAAAAAGTTATTTGACCATAAACAGATTTGAACTCACACATTTATAGCAGCATTAGTCACAATCCCAAAGACATGGAACTAGCCCAGGGGTCCTTCAACACATGAATGACTTAATAAACTGTGGTATACATATACCACAGAATGTTATTCAACCATACAAAAGATGGAGATTCAACCATACAAAAGAAACATCTTTTATGACAACGTGGATGGATTTGAAGAAAGTTCTCTCAAGCAAAGTATCACAAGATAGAGAAAAAAGCATTGCATGCACTCAGAATTTAATTCAAACCAGGAAATTAACAACAATATGCTCATATGACAGAAAAACTCAATAAATTGATGTAAGAGGGTGAGTAGGAAGGGGTTGGGAAAATTCTATCTCAACACGTACAATTATACAGGTACATTGCACACTTTCTGGGTGAAGGGTACAACCACAACATGGATGTTAACTTTTTTTTTTTCATTTTCTTTTAAATAATTTTATTAAATCCCAATTGTGTACATTGGTGCAATCATAGGGCAGAATGTGCTTCGTATACAATCAGAAATATTTTGATCATACTGTTAGAGATAGCCTTCATGGCCTTTTCTTGATCACTATATAAAGACATTGATACTCTACATTTAATAAGTTTCACAAGTACCCTGCTAAGATGCACCATAGGTGTGATCCCACTAATTGCCCTCCCTCCACCCATCCTCCTTTCTCCTCTCCCCTCCCTTTCCCTTTTCCCTGTATTCTTGTGCTATAATTGGGTTTTAGTCTTCATATGAAAGCTATAAATTAGCTTCATATTAGGGCTGAGTACATTGGATACTTTTTCTTCCATTCTTGAGATACTTTGCTAAGAAG
>CAUYON010018694.1:0-10340 GCA_963573935.1 Arctocebus calabarensis
TAGTCCCAGCTACTAGGGAGGCTGAGGCAAGAGAATCGCTTAAGCCCAAGAGCTGGAGGTTGCTGTGAGCAGTGTGACGCCACGGCACTCTACCCAGGGGGATAAAGTGAGACTCTGTCTCTACAAAAAAAAAAAAAAAATCTTCAGCTCAAGTACTCTACATTTCCATTGTTTTCAACCAGAACCTTAAAAAAATAATTATTTATCCCTTCAAAAATAAAATAAAACAATGTGTTCTACCACAACTGTCTCTGAAATGTTCACATTTATTCAATATAAGCAAAAGTAAAAGGTAAATGTCCTCTTTTGTGGTGAACCTACTTCACTGGTTAATACAGTAGTTTATGACATTCTTCCAGACTTTTTTCTTTGTTTAATTAAATTATATTCTCTATAAATCTCAATCCAAATATTATTTGTATTATTTTTCCACAACTCAATAATGTCTGTCACAAACCCTAATTCTGCTGGGAGAATGAAACTTCAAAGGCAGGAGCAGAGATGCACATATCAGTGCACAGCCAGCCTTTTTTTTTTTTAAATGTACTATATATACACTCTGATTATAATCTAGTGTGATTAGGTAAGGAACATGAAAAGTTTCTTTGTTTCTCTCTTTGTTTTTTTTTCAGATAGTTTCTCTGTGCTACATTTCTTTCCATTACCAAGATAGCCTTAGATTTTGAAATAATAAACAAATACACACATACACACATATGGATTTTTTTACCACTGTGAGAACGATCATATTGAATAAACGGGAAAAGGTGCAACGGGAGACGGAAACAATATACCAAGAAAATGAGACAGTTATTTTGCAAAAGCACTAAGCACATGAACATAAACAGAACTGGCTGCATAGTAAAGAAAAAGTATGGGATTTTTATATTAAGCAATACAGGTGTGCATATATATATATATATATATATATATGAAAAAATACAAAACTCCCACAAGTACTTATATACATTTTATTTTCCCCAAATGACATTGTTTCTTCTACCTTCTCATGAAGCCAACATTGTTTATTTATTTTTATGTACTACTGATATCTTGCCAAAATCAATACCATAGATCCATGTTTATTCAATTCAGTTTTTCTATGATGTATAAGTGACATCATGTATATTAACATTATTTTTAGAGGGAAAACATTGTTTTCATTGTATTACAGTCAATGTACATTTACTGCATAAATAGTTCTGTATGTGTATTTCAGTAGATTAAAAAAAAAAATCACTGGCTATCCTAAACAATGAAAATTTGGATGTAATGGGTTGGAAAATGACGTTCAAACCTTTTCTTGTACTGGGCTACATTCCCAATATTCCTCTGGGCTAAATATTTTACGTGAAATAGGTTGGTAAAATCAGTGTGAACGATATGAAAGACTCTTGCCACTACTGTTACCTTTTGGAATTCTTAGCCAACCACAGGTCCCAGAAATTCTCCCATCAATATTTAAGCCACTAGTGACAACTACTACCAGATAGTACAAGCCAGATAGTAGGAAGGACTTAGATAGATTTGGATTGGAAAACTGGATCACTGAAACTACTGAAGTTAGGTATGTTCTGCCTGGTTATTTCATTAATCACACAGTTAACTCACTTCCTTGCCAATTACGAATGCAGATCCTGGGCAGTGCCTGTGGCTCAGTGGGTAGAGCACCAGCCCTATATACCAAGAGTGATGGGTTTGAACCCGGCCCCAGCCAGCTAAAAACAGCACCGACAACTGCAATAAAAACAAATGTGGATATCACTTATTTGTCAGAATGGAGTTTTACATTATTTCTGTCATACATATTTGTGCAAATAGGATTTTAGGGTAAAGTGGTGAGTTCAAAATACATGTTTATAGATGTGAACAATTCTCTAAAACGTATTTTAAAAGAATATATTTGCACACCAATCTTAATGCCTCCTTCTGTTGTGTATATAATTGTATCTTTCAGTTTCCTTTGAATTGATGAAGTCATATCATGGTTCTGGATGAAAGGAATATGTATAAAAGGAATATGCATTACTTCCACAGAAGATCCCCCATTCTCTTTCCAACTGGAAAGAATTCCAAGTTCTTGAGAAGAGTGGAACTATAAAGTGGGAGGACCCTGGACCTGGAATTACCCATGGAGAAGACCACTGCTGATTGGATTGTGTTTAAATAAAAACAAATTTCTATTTTATTCAACTACTGAGATTTTCGAGTTGTTATAAAAGCCTTTTAAAACAATAAAATGAGTTTTCTGACATATGTCATTGGCTCACCTTCCATCATGCCAATCCCTGGAAATGTAGCCAGGAAAGCAAAGATCTTATCTGCTTCACTTGTTTAGTGGAGACTGTACAGTGTGTCCCCACCCCGAGACTTACGGCAAAAGATTCCAACAATTTATCCTGAGTGTGAGACAGAAGGAGAGACTTAGCTTTGTTAATGTCCTAAATAGGTCCATTTTCTGCACATACTTGACAGTATTCAATATTACCAATTAAAAAGCAATTTTCAATGCTGATCATAATTTTTTTAATGTTTCAGTTAGAAAACTTTGTTTTACTACTAAATTTAAGCATTTTGTCATATGTTTCTTAATTTTTTCTAGCATATATTTATTTATTAATCTGTAGAATGATTTCAGATTTACTAAGTTTCATTCATCTTTTCAACTGAGATGTAAGAATTACTGAATTTGTTCCCGGTAATTTATGAGGCTCTAGAGACATAGAGAACAACAGCTACAGGCATTTCCTTTATTCACAGGGAGTTTACTGTCACATGAAGGAGTAGGAAGAAAGGCTTAATCATTGTATTTCTATAACAAATATTTATTGCCTACTAATTTATGAGCTAAGCTTTATCCTTTGTATTGGAGATGTAACGGTGATCAAAACAAACAAGACTCCTGGTTTTACAGATCTTTTATTCTAGTCAGGGTAGAAAGAAGATGAATGAGTAGGCAAATAAGTGATAAGATTATTTCTGATTAATAATTCCTATGAAGAAAACAAAAGCAAATTAAGAACAAAAATATGTCCTTCTGTGTTTTCCTTTATGGCACTTTGCAGATGTTTCATTTTTTACAAATCGAATGTTTGTGGCAATCCTGTATTGAGCAAGTCTATCAGTACCATTTTTCCAGCATATGCTCATTTTGTGTCCCTCTTTCATATTTGATCATTCTTTCAATATTTCAAACTTTTTCGTTATCATTATATATGTTGGTGATCACTGGTCTTTGATGTTAGTATTATAATTGATTGCATGATCTGTACCCACATAAGATAACAAATGATCAATAAATGTTGGCCATGTTCAGACTGCTCCACTGTCAGGCCCTTCCCTCAGCTTTTTCCCTCTCTTTTGGCCTCCTTATCCTCTGAGAAAAAAAATAATGATGAAATTAGGCTAGCTAAATAACCCCACCATGGCCCATAACTGTTGAATGAAAGGAATTGTCACACATTTCTCACTTTAAATAAAAAATAGAAAGAATTAAGTTTAGTGAGGAAGATATACTGAAAGATAGGCAAAGCTGGGCTTCTTACACCAAACAGTTAACCGAGTTTCAAATGCAAAGGAAAGATTATGAATAAAATTAAAAGTACTGCTTAACTGAACACACAAATGTTAAGAAAGCAAACACTCTTATTGCTGATAGGAAGAAAGTTTTAGTGGTCTACATGGAAGACTAAAACAGCCACAACATTCTCCTAAGACAAAGGCTAATCCAAGAGAATGTCCTTTAATTCTAGGAAGTCTCTCCAACTCTAGGAAAGCTTAAGGAAGTGAGAGAGCTGCAGAAGAATTGTTGGAAGCTAGTAAAGGTTGGTTCATAAAGTTTAAAGAAAGAGCTGTACTCCCTAACATAAAAAAGCAAGGCGAAGCAGCAAGTAACGATACAGAAGATGCAGCAAGTTATCCAGAAGATATACAAGCTATCATACTAGAAGAAGGTGTCTAAAAAAAGAAGAAAGAAAACAAAAACAAAAGAAAACTAGATTTTCCATGTAGATAAAACAGCCTTGTCCTTGATGAAGAAGCCATCTAGGACTTTCATAGTTAGGGAGGCAATCAAGGCCTTGCTTAAAAGCTTCAAAGGATGGGCTGACTCTCTTGTAGGCATTAATGTAGCTACCTATTGAATTGAACTTATAAGCCCATGATTATTTACTATTCTGAAAATTCTAATACCCTTAAAAATTATGCTAAATCTATTCTACCTGTGCTCTATAAAGGCAACCAAAAACCTAGATGACATCTATTTATAAAATTGTTGATTATTTTGAGCCCACTCTTGAGATTTACTGCTTAAAAAAAAAAAAAATTCCTTTCAAAATATTACTGCTCATTCACATTGCACCTGGTCACCCAAAAGCTCTGATAGAGATGTACAAGATTAGTGTAGTTTTCATGTATGTTAACACCACATGCATTCTGTGGCTTGTAAATCAAGGAGCCATCTTGACTTTCAAGTCTTTTATTTAAGAAATACTTTTTATAAGCCTATAGTTGCCATAGGTAGTGATTCCTCTGATGGATCTAAAAGAAGTATATTGAATGTCTCTGGCAAGAATTCATGATTCAAAGATACCATCAAAAACATTTGTGACTCATGGAGGAAGGTCAAAATAGACACATTTATCGGAGTAGGGAAGAAATCAATTCCAACCTCCAGTGATGTCCTTGGGGGGTTCAAGACTTCAGTGGAGAACATATCTGCAAGCATGGCCAAGTAATGAAAGAGGAAGTGGAGCCTGGAGATATGACTGAATTACTATAATCTAATGATAAGACTTGAATAAATGAGATGTTGCTCCTTGTGGACAATCAAAAATAAATTCCTTTCCTGAGATGGAATCTACTCCTGGTTTAAATTCTATGTAAATTTTTGAAATGATAACAAAGAATGTAGAATATCACATAAAGTTGCTACAGAGTTTGAGAGAATTTATTCCAATTTACTGTGGGTAAATGCTATCCCGAGCATCACATGTTACACAGATATATCTCACGAAAGGAAAAGTCAATAAATGTGGCAAACTTCATTACCGTCCTATTTTAAAAAATTGCCACAGCCATTCCAACCTTCAGCAACCGTCAGTTTTTTTTTTTGTTTTTTTTTTTGAGACAGAGCCTCAAGCTGTTGCCCCGGGTAGAGTGCTGTGACATCACAGCTCACAGCAATCTCCAACTCCTGGGCTCAAGCGAGTCTCTTGCCTCTGTCTCCCAAGTAGCTGGGACTACAGGCGCCCGCCACAACGCCCGGCCATTTTTTGGTTGCAGCTGTCATTGTTGTTTGGCAGACCCGGGGGCTGGATTCGAACCCACCAGCTCAGGTGTACATGGCTGGCGCCTTAGCCCATTGAGCCACAGGCGCCAAGCCAACCTTCAGTTATTGATCAGTCAATAACCATGAACACTTATTGGCAAGACCATTTATCAGCAAAATAATTATGTCTCCATGCAAGTTCAGAGAATCATTAACTTTTTCTAGCAAGAAAGTATTTTTTTAAGTTAAGGTATGTACATTGTTTTGCTATATATGGTGCTATTTCTGGCTTAAAGGGTAGAGTATAATGTACATATAACTTTTATATTCTGTTGGAAACCAAAATACTATGTGACTCACTTTATTTCCATATTAACTTAATTGCCCCAGTCTAGAATCAAACCTGCCACAATTCAGGTAATTCTGTAATAGAAATGACAGACAGGAAGCATAATTTCAGTGAAGTGATCAAGAAAGAATATTTTGAGAATATAACATTTAACTTGAGACTTCCCACCCAGAATGCATGGGTCTTACAAGAATCTAAAGGTCGAATGTTTTGAAAAGAGCAAACCACAAGGGCAAATATTCTAAAACAGGACAAACTTAGTAGTTTAGGGATATATCTTACCCACAGAAAGCCCACACATTTTAATATTCATTGTTTTAAATGAGCAATGCATGAGGGGAATGTGGTGTCAGTACTTGACCTATTTTAAACTAGTGTTAATCAGTCATACGATTCAATATGTTTGCTTTTCAAAATAGGTAACCACAAGTAAGTTGTTTAGTCCTTGCACTTCAGGAGATCTAGTCTTTACTTTCAGTTGCTTATTATGTCAATTCTGTTTCCCAGATGGATGTTAATAAATAATTTATGACTTTGAAAGAATTCTCAACCAAATTGAGTCTTTTCTGTGGATCACTTCTAATCTCAAGTGGATTAATTCCAAATTCTGAAATGATTAACTACACAATAACTCTAGGAGATGAAGAATTTGCCTTTGAATTATTTCCTTGTGCACTCTCAAGGTTATGGGTTGTCATATTTAGAGACTGTAAGCTCCTCCAGGTTAAGGAGCTACATTTTCTCCTTGCCATATCAATTTTCTGAGGTGCTTAACAGCACCCACGATTGTGGAGTATTCACTGCTTTTTTGTTTGAAGTTGTTGACAAGACCTAAAGTATAACTCCTCAAAAAATCTATAATCAACGTATAGCAAAATGAAAAAAAAAAAAAAAAGAAAAAAAAGAACGAATTTTGGGAATTAGATAAAGACTAGAGTAAGCAGAAACCCACAATAGACTGGAGTTGCATTCAGAGAACTAGGGAAGGGACAATTCTTGGAGAGACAGAAAAGTCAAGAGAAATGTTTCAAACTTTATTCCCCATTTCCTTTATTATTTTTAATGTTTTATTTGTTCATGTTTAGTTCTATACACTAATTATTCTATTTTACCAGGTATTCTCATTAGAATATTTTATGATGTTTTTGAAATTAACCTTAATTTGACAGTTTACACCAGGTGGTCTGAAATTTCTCCAAGAATGTAACTGCCAAATGATTTTTTTTTTGCCAATATTACATATATAAGTACAAATTTAAATAGCAACCCATCTATAGCACATACAACTTTATATAATATAAAAGATTTATATTAATAGATCATACTTGAAAATAGGCTAATGATATTTGGTTCCCAAAGATTTGCAGTTTCTCATTGTGTCTTCTTACCTTATAAATCTGAGCATTTGGGAGGAGCCAAGATGGTGGTCTGTAGCCAGCTTTCTGCAGACGCTCCCATCCAGAAGGAAAGTTAAGGACAGAAATTTAGCAAGAAAGCCAATGGTTTGGACCTGAGCCAAAAGAGAAGGTCGAAGAACGCACATCAACCCAGCTGGAGCCACCTGTGACCCCAAGGATACAAATAAAAGGTACAGAGCACATCAGCAAGTGGACGGGAGTCCTCTCCCCATGAGAGCGGGTTGCAGTATACTCCATACCTCCATACAAACAAGCGAGCAGAGTTCAGATGTCCTCCCACTCTAACCTGTGGGAGAAACCCTTTAAAAACTGGGGTGCCGCAGCACTCTCCTGCCAGGCATAAAACTGTATAAAGCTGTATATATTCCCTACCTGCAAGTTGGAACTCCTGGCACTCCCCTCCACTTTCACCCTGAGGACTGGAGGTCTGTCCCCCACGGAGTCCAGATTCTTGGACAGTTTCTTGAGGGATGTGGACAGGACATGGGCTGTTGCTGGTCTGTACTGTTTTCCCGGCTCAGGAGCGGTGAAAGGAAAGTGAGCCGAGAGGAGGTTGAAGTGGAGAGGCGGTCCCCTGAGGCACTGGGCAGTGCTGAGAAACTTTTGCTAAATTTTAGCCACACCTGGCCGTCAGGGGATGACAGCTGAGACAAAGGGCTGAAGCTCACAGACTGAGTCAGGACTATTAGCAGCCCAGCTTCTCTTCCATAGGGCAGAAATTCTGCAAATTGTTCTGTTCTATCAGCAACATCAATCAGGGACAGGGCTGGAACTGAGTGAATCATTCCCAGCCCCTATAAAGCACCCAGATTGTCAGGCCTCACCTCCCCCCTGCCAACACTGACATAACTGGTGGACTGGCTAAGGAGCCACAGAGCCCCTTGTGACCTAGGTAAGCACAAACCTCTAGAGCATCTGCTCATTGGAGGGAACTGGATCACAGCCCTGCAGGCTTACCAGAAACTGGGTGTGACAGAGGGGCAAGGCGGGGAAGGAGGCATCAACCTTCCCAGACTAATTTACTGGCTGGGGGGCCCGCCTGAGCTCACAGAACCCTGTAGCAAGTTATACTAAAGCTGCCAGCAGAGTCCTGCTATCTAGTCGCCAGAGACTTGTCAACTCTTTGATTTGAAGTTGCTACTGGCTGGGACAATTGATTGGGACCTCTTCAACTGGGCCAATCACCTGAGGACTTTCCAATGTGGTACACTGGGTGTGTAGTAGTGGGAAGGTTTGATTTTTCTTTTACAATTGTGGAATTCTTGGTGGGGGCATGGTGACCTAACTGCTGGTATTTCTCCACAGCTCAGATTCCAACACAGAGTAACTGATTATCTAGGGTAAGACAGAGACCAGCTGAAAATAAGACAGAGCTACTTAACCCCACCACATCAAGAAGGCCCCCAGTTTCACAGGCAGTAGCAAAGTATGGGTTGGCAAAACTCTAGGGGAAAAGGTACAAACACCAGTCCCAGATTACAGGCAAAGGACTGGTCAATTACTACTCCTAGAACACCCAACACAACTTATCCTTTCTTACTCACCCAGCCAAACGGTGCAAAATAAATATGGGGCAGAATCAATGGAAAAGCTCTGGAAACATGAATAACCAGAGTAGATCGACCCCCCCAAGGAACAATTTGGCAGACACAAAAGATGATCCTATGCATAAACAGATGGCTGAGATGTCAGAAATCAAATTCAGAATTTGGATTGCAAACAAGATCAATAAAATAGAGGAAAAATTGTAATTAGAAATTCTGGGAGTATTTCAAAAATTGTCTCAAGAAGTCAAGGAATTCAAAGACCAAATGACCAAAGATTTTGACACATTGAGACAAGAAGTTGCAGCCCTCAAAGATCTGAGAAATACAGTAGAATCCCTCAGTAACAGAATGAAGCAAGCAGAAGAAAGGATTTCTGACATGGAAGACAAAGCTTTCGAATGCTCCCAAACCTACAAAGAGCTAGAGAAGTAGAAGGCAAAAACGGTTCAGTCTCTCAGACAGCTTTCGGATAACTTGAAGAAAACCAATATTTGTCTCAGGGATACCTGAGAATGACGAAGTGGCGTCACAGGGCCCAGAGTCTCTTCTTTATGAGATTATGAAAGAGAATTTTCCAGACATGCCAAGAGATTCTGAAATTCAGATAGCAGACATTTCAGAACTCCAGCACGAGTCAACCCAAATAAGACATCCCCGAGGCACATTATAATTAAGTTCACTAAAGTTAATATGAAAGAGAAAATTCTGAAAGCAACCAGACGCAAGAAATCTATTACCTACAAGTGGAAGAAAATTAGAATAACTGCAGATCTCTCTGATCAAATCTTTCAAGTTAGAAGAGAATGGGCATTGGCTTTTAATCTCCTAAAACAAAATAACTTTCAACCCAGGATCCTGTACCCAGCTAAACTGAGTTTCATCTATGATGGAGAAATTAAATACTTTATAATGACATCCACATGCTGAAGAAATTTGCTATAACTAAACCAGCTCTCCAGGATATTCTCAAACTTATCCTCCATAATAACCAGCGTCATCCTCTACCATAAGTTTTCTCAAGCAGAAACTTCTTACCAAATTCAAACTTCCACAGTGACGAAAGTATTGAAAATGTCCACTAGATTTTCTACAGATTTATCAATATGTTCTATTAATGTGAATGGCTTAAATTGTCCTCTAAAAAGGTATAAGTTGGCTGACTGGATATAAAAACTCAGGCCAGATATCTGTTGCAAACAAGAATCTCACCTTACCTTAAAAGATAAATCTAGACTCAAGGTGAAGGGATGGTCATCTATATTCCAGGCAAATGGAAAACAGAAAAAAAGCAGGTGTTGCAATGTTATTCTCAGATACAATACGCTTTAAACCAACCAAAAAAAGGAATGATAAAGACGGTCATCTCATATCTGTTAAAGGTAATACTCAATATGATGAGATTTCAATTATTAATATTTATGCACCCAACCAGAATGCACCTCAATTTATAAGAAAAACTCTAATAGACATGAGTAACTTGATTTCCTCTAGCTCTATAGTAGTTGGAGATTTTAATACTCCTTTAGTAGTGCTGGATAGATACTCCAGTAAGAAGCTAAGTAAAGAAATTTTAGATTTGAACTTAAACATTCAACACCTGGATTTAACAGACATCTATAGAACATTTCATCCTAATAAAATTGAATACACATTCTTCTCAGCACCCCATAGAACATAGTCCAAAATTGATCACATCTTAGGTCACAAGTCTAACCTCAGCAAATTTAAAAGAATAGAAATTATTCCTTGCATCTTCT
>CAUYON010018696.1:0-12872 GCA_963573935.1 Arctocebus calabarensis
CTAGTAGCTGGGACTACAGGCGCCCGCCACAGCGCCCGGCTATTTTTTTGTTTTGCAGTTCGGCCGAGGCCGGGCTTGAACCCGCCACCTTCGGTATATGGGGCCAGCGCCCTACTCGCTGAGCCACAGGAGCCGCCCAATTAGTCTACATTTTAAATGGTTACTTTAACAAGTTAATAATTCACACAAAATAATGTACCACAGTACATTGTGCTCTCAATAAGATAATTTCATTATTGCTAACAAAGTGTTTATTTAGTACATTACAAATTGTCTTATCTGGCCCTGGGGCACAACTTTTTTAAGTTTTGCTAGGAGCAGCTTCATTTTTGAATCTTACCATTCATCTCTGTATTAAGGGTAGAAAAAAAGGATGGAGACAGTTCTTATTGTTTGTGCACCTCTAGATCTGATTTCTCAGCAAATTATAATCCCACACTTGTGCTGTCTAGTAGCATTACGCTTATTTGTCTTATCAAATGCAACCTCCTTAAGCTGAAACATAGCGTAGTACTTAATGACCTGTCAGACTCAGACAAAAAAAAGGTAACTTTTTTCTCAAGTGATCACAAAAAGGAACTTTTAATATTACAAATGGTACAAATTGGTACACTTTCTATTGAAGTACAATGTGTGATTATTATCTATTATAAACATTAATTTATTCTTTGACTCAATAAGTTAATCTACTTCTAAGAATTTAACTCATATACCTGCACATAAACAAGATAATTCATTATAGCACTGTTTGAACTACCAAAAGATAACTGCTCCTAAAAAACAGAAGCAGCAGTTCTCAGTCACCGAGTTACAAACATCCGATTTATGTATGACTCACACTTATGAATGGAGGCTATTATAGGTAATAGGTAAATGTACCTGTCCCAACTTATATACAAAATTCAACTTAAGAACAAACCTACTGAACCTCTCTTCTTCATAACCTGGGGACTGCCTGTGTACTATTTGGTGTAAGAATAGGGAGAAAAATAGGAATCTAAATTTGTATTTTCTGGTGTGTATGTGAAGACTTCTGATAGTGAGACTGAATCTCTACAAAAAAATAAAAAAATTAGCCAGTCATGGTGATGCTCACATTGAGTCCCAGACATTTGACCTCAAACTCATGAGCTCAAACGATCTGCCCACCTCAGCCTTCCAGAATGCTAGGATCATAGGCATGATGTCCTGCACCCTGGCCTCTCCCACACATTTGTCTCAAAAAACAAACAAATAAAAAAAAATTAGTCTACATTTTAAATGGTTACTTTAACAAGTTAATAATTCACACAAATAATTTACGAGGCCAAGACAGGAAAGTCACCTGAGCCCATGAATGTGAGGTTGCAGTGAGCTGTGGTGATGTCACTGCACTCTAGCCCAGGCAACAGAGTGAATTTGTATGTAAGAACTATCTCCATCCTTTTAAAATTAATTGAATCTATGTGATGAGAAAATATTTAAAAAGATGAGCAAAGGATTAAAGAACTAAAATTGTGCAGATTTTCTAGTTTTGGGAGTAATTCTGAGTATGTATACTTTATGGACGTTGCATCTAGACAGAATGGACCTTATCATTCCCTGCTTAGAAAGTAGGAAGAGAATGAATGTGCTAAAATCAGTATAACAAAGGAAAAATTGTTTTGGTGAGGGCAGCTCTTAGATTGTACTTTTAACTCAATTCTCTAATCTTGAGTTTATCTATCTGTGAAATTAGAAAGTTATGTAACGTGAATTCAAGAGTTTTCTGACTACATTGAAATTCTAAGGTCTCATGCACATATTTGTGAATGGGCTATATTTAGGGTGATGGAGAAAAGAGAGAAAGGAGTACCTTGAAGAGAGAAACGGTGAAATAAAAAGAGTACCACTTGAATGGAGTATTACAAAGACTACTAGATAAAATAATTATGTCAGCAGTTCCAGGGTAAGAAAGGAGCATTAACATTAGACTTAATAAGAAGAATGCCATTTATGACTCTCAAAACTACCAATTTGGGTATTGTAATGACCATGTAAACCAGGTAATATGTAAGAAGTTTACATACAGTTATGAAATGATAATTCCTATGTATTGTCATACTTTGTTAGAGGAAGAATAGTCCCAGTTAAGTTTTTTTCAAAATGGAGAATACTTCTCAAATTTGAAGAAAGAGGTAAAACAGCCATTCATTTTTGTAAATTTCACACTTTAAAGGTGGATGCAAACAGAGTCCGAAATTTTGTTCCAAGCATTAACTGAAGATTAGAGGCTTACTAATACCAGGCAAATGTTTGCTAAACTTCCTTAAATTTTTTTTTTTTTTTGAGACAGAGTCTCACTATGTTGCCCTCAGTAGAGTGCTATAGTGTCACAGTTCACAGACACCGCCAGCTCTTGGGTTTAAGCAGTTCTCTTGCCTCAGCCTCCCAAGTAGCTGGGACTACAGGCCTGGCTATTTGTTGTTGTTGTTGTTATTGTCGTTTGGTAGGCCCAGGCTGGGTTCGAACCCACCAGCTCTGGTGTATGTGGCTGATGCCCTAGCCACTGAGCTACATACAGGTGCTGAGCCTTACTGACATACTTTTAAAAGTAATTTTCATGAATGGAAATCCAGTACATCTTTTTAAAAAATTTACTTTCAAAGACATTTCTTTTTTAGTTGTTGGGGATTCATTAAGAGTACAAGAAACCAGGTTACACTGATTGCATTTGTTAGATAAAGTCCCTCTTTCAATTGTGCCTTGCCCCCAAAAGATGTGTCACACACCAAGACCCCACCCCCCTCCTTCCTTCCCTCTCTGTGCTCTTCCTTTCTCCTATTCCCTTCCCTTTTCTTTCTCTCTCCCCTTCCCCACTGTGTACTAGGTCATTAATTATCCTCATTATCAAAATTGAATACATAGGATTCATACTTCTCCATTCTTGTGATGCTTTACTAAGAATTATGTGTTCCATTTCCATCCAGGTTCATACAAAGGATATAAAATATCCATCTTTTTTAATGGCTGAATAGTATTCCATGGTGTACATATGCCACAGCTTGTTAATCCATTTCTGGGTTGGTGGGCGTTAAGCCTTTTCCCACATTTTGTCAAATGTAAATTGAGCTGTTATAAACAGTCTAGTGCAATTGTTCTTATGATAAAAGGATTTTTTTTTTCCTTCTGGGTAGATTCTCAGTAATGGGATTATAGGATCAGATGGCAGATCTAGCTTGAGTTCTTTGAGAATTCTCCAAACTTCCTTCCAAAAAAGTTGTATTAGTTTGGAGTCCCATCAGCAGTATAAGTGTTCCCTTCTCTCCACATCCATGCCAACATTTGCAGTTTTGAGATTTTGTGATGTGGGCCATTCTCATTGGGGTTAGATGATATCTCAGGGTGGTTTTGATTTGCATTTCTCTAATAATTAGGGACAATGAGCATTTTTCATATGTTTGTTATCCATTTGTCTGTCTTCGTTAGAAAAGGTTCTATTCATCTCTCTTGCCCATTGACCATATATGGGATTGTTGGCTTTTTTCATGTGGATTAATTTGAGTTCTCTATAGATCCTAGTTATCAAGCTTTTGTCTGATTCAAAATACGCAAATATCCTTTCCCATTGTGCAGGTTGTCTATTTGCTTTGGTTGTTGTTTCCTTAGCTGTACAGAAGCTCTTCAGTTTAATTAAGTCCCATTTGTTTATTTTTGTTGTTGCCATTGCCATGGAAGTCTTCCTTATAAAATCTTTCCCCAGGCCAATAGCTTCCAGTTTTTCCTATGCTTTGAGGATTTTTATTGTTGCATGCCTTAAATTTAAGTACTTTATCCATCTTGAGTCAATTTGTGTGAGTGGAGAAAGGTGCGGGTCCAGTTTTAGTCTTTTACATGTGGATATCCAGTTCTCCCAGCACCATTTATGAATAGGGAGTTGTTCTTGATTGGTTTATTGAAGATTAAGTGGTTGTAAGATGTTAGTTTCATTTCCTGGTTTTCTTTTTCTCTTTCCCTCAGTAGAGTGCTGTGGTGTCACACAGCTCACAGCAACCTTCAACTCCTGGGCTCAGATGATTCTCTTAACCTCAGCCTCCCGAGCAGCTGGGATTACAGGTGCCTGCCTCAACGCCCAGCTATTTTTTTTGTTGTTGTTGTTGCAGTTTGGCCTGGGCTAGGTTTGAACCCTCGGTATATTGGGCCAGCGCCCTACTCACTGAGCCACAGGCGCCACCCCATTTCCTGGTTTTCTGTTTGGTTCCAAATGTATCTGTCTCTATTTTTGTGCCAGTACCATGCTGTCTTGACTACTATAGCCTTGTAGTATAGCCTAAAATCTGGCATGCTGATGACCCCGGCTTTGTTTTTATTACTAAGAACTGCCTTAGCTATATGGGATTTTTTTTTTCTGGTTCCATATAAAACAAAGAATCATTTCTTCCAAGACTTGAAAATACAATGTTGATATTTTAATAGGGATGTCATTGAGTTGGTAGATTGCTTTGGGAAGTATAGACATTTTCACAATGTTGATTCTTTCCAGCCATGAGCATAGTATGTTCTTCTATTTGTTAATATCCTCTGCTATTTCCTTTCTTAGGGTTTCATAATTTTCTTTGCAGAGGTCCTTCAACTCTTTTGTTAGTAATATTCGTAGGTATTTCATTTTCTTTGAAGCTATGGTGAAGGGAGTTGTGTCCTTGATTAGCCTCTCATCTTGGCTGTTATTGGTATATATATACAAAGGTTACTGACTTGTGGACATTGAATGTCCTCAGGACATTTTATACCCTGAGACATTATTGTATTTTTTGATGACTTCCAAGAGTTTTATGGTTGAGTCTTTGGGGTTCTGTAAGTATAAGATCATATTTTCAGCAAAGAGGGAGAGTTTGACCTCTTCTGCTCCCATTTAGATGCCCTTTATTTCCTTGCCTTGCCTAATTATATTGGCTAGAACTTCCAGCACTATGTTGAATAGTAATGGTGACAGAGGACAGCCTTGTTTGGTTCCAGTTCTAAGTGCAAAAGCTTTCAGTTTTACTCCATTCAGTAAAATATTAGCTGTTAATTTGGGGTTTGTCATAGATAGCTTTGATCAGTTTAAGAAATGTGCCACCGGCTCGGCGCCTGCGGCTCAAGAAGATAAGGTGCCAGCCATGTACACCTGAGCTGGTGGGTTCAAATTCAGCCTGGGCCTGCCAAACAACAGTGATGGCTGCAACCAAAAAGTGGCCAAGTGTGGCGGGCGCCTGTAGTCCCAGCTACTTGGGAGGCGGAGGCAGGAGACTCACTTGAGCCCAGGAATTGGAGGTTGCTATGAGCTGTGATGCCATGGCACTCTATCCAGGTGACAGCTTGAGGCTCTGTCTCACAAAAAAAAAAAAAAAAAGAAATGTGCCAACTATGCCTATGCTCTTCAGTGTTCTAATTAGAAAAGGATGCTAGAGTTTATGGAATGTTTTTTCTGCATCTATTGAGATAATCATATGGTCTTTGTTTTTGCTTCTGTTGGTAAGGTGAATAACGTTTATGGATGTGTGTATGTTAAATCAGCCTTGCATCCCTGGAATAAAACCTACTTGATCATGATGTATGACTTTCTTTTTTTTTTTTTTTGTGAGAGAGCGTCAAGCTGTCACCCTGGATAGAGTGCTGTGGCATCACAGCTTACAGCAACCTCTAATTCCTGGGCTCCAACGAGTCTTCTGCCTCCGCCTCCTAAGTAACTGGGACTATAGGCACCCGCCACAATGCCCGGCCATTTTTTGGTTGCAGCTGTCATTGTTGTTTGGTGGGTCCAGACCGGATTCGAATCCGCCAGCTCAGGTGTACGTGGCTGGCGCCTTAGCCCGTTGAGCCACAGGCGCCGAGCTCATGTATGACATTTTTGATGATAAGCTGTAATCTGTTAGCTAGGATTTTGTTGAGAATTTTTACATCTATATTCATTAGTGAAATTGGTCTGAAATTCTCCTTTTTACTTGGGCCTTTTCCTGGTTTTGGTATCAGTATTGATATTTGCTTTATAGAACATGTTGGGGAAAATTCTTTCCTCCTCAGTTTTTTTGAATAATATCTACAGTATAGGAATAAGCTCTTTGAAAGTTTGATAGAATTCTGGTGTGAAGCCATCTGGACCAGGGCATTTTTTTGTTGGGAGATTTTTTATTGTTTCTTTGATCTCAGTGCTCGAAATTGGTCTGTTCAGGAGATCATTTTCATCTGGGCTAAGTCTAGGGAGAGGGTGTGATTCCAAATATTGATCCATTTCCTTCACATTGTCAGATTTCTGGCCATAGCTGATAGTATTCAGAGATAATCTCTTGTATCTCTGTGGCATTGGTTGTTTTTGTTTGTTTGTTTGTTTGTTTGTTTTGAGGCAGAACCTAAAGCTGTCACCCCAGATAGAGTGCTGTGACATTACAGATCACAGCAACCTCCAATTCCTTGATCCTCTTGCCTCCGCCTCCCAAGTAGCTGGGACTATAGGTGCCCACCACAACGCCCAGTCATTTTTTGTTTACAGCTGTCATTATTGTTTGGCGGGCCTGACTGGATTCGAACCCGCCAGCTCCAGGTGTACGTGGCTGGCGCCTTAGCCCGCTGAGCCACAGGCGCCAAGCCATCAGTTATTTCCCCTTTATCATTTCTGATTGAAGTTACTAGAAATTTTACTTTCCTATTTCTAGTTAGTCTGGCCAAAGGTTTGTCTATTTTATTTATTTTTTCAAAAAACCAACTCCTTGTTTCATTAATTTTCTGAACAATTGTTTTGTTTTCAATTTCATTAATCTCTGATTTAATTTTGGATATTTCTTTTCTTCTGCTGGGTGTAGGCTTAGATTGTTCTTCTTTTCCCAATTCCATAAGATGGCTTGTGAGTTTGTTGATGCTCTCTCTTTCTCTTTTTCGAATGTAGAATGTAGGCATCTAAAGCAATAAATTTTACTCTCAGGACTGCTTTTGCTATATCCCACAGGTTTTGGTAGCTTGTGTCATCATTGTTGTTATGCTCAAGGAAGTTAATGATTTCCTCTTTTATTTATTTCTTCCTGCACCCAACTTCATTCAGCATAGGGTTGTTTAACTTCCATGCCTTTGTGTGGGGTTGAACGTTTCTGTTGGAGTTGAGTTCCACCTTTTGTGCCTTGTGGTCTGAGAAAATACAAGGTAAAATTTTGATTTTTTTGATTCTATTGAGATTTGTTTTGTGTTCTCAGATAGCAATTTTGGAGAATGTTCCATGGGCTGATGAGAAGAATGTGTATTCTTTAGCTTTGGGATGGAGTGTTCTATACATCTATCTAGCACAGTTGTTCTAGGGCAGTGATTCTCAACCTACGGGTCACATAGGAAGATTGAGACCACTGTTCTAGGGTCTCATTATAGTCCCTTATATCTTTGTTTAATTTCTGTTTAGAGGATCTGTATAGCCCTGTAAGAGGATTGTTAAGTCCTCTGTTATTCTGGTGTTATAGGATATCATATTGTTCCGACTAATTAAGGTCTGTTTCAAGAATCTGGAAGCATTTAAGTTGGATGCATAAATATTTAGAATTGAAATATCTTCTTGTTGTATTTTTCCCTTGACCAATATAAAGTGACCATCTTTGTCTTTTCTCACTTTAGTTGCTTTAAATCGATATGTATCTGAAAATAAGATTGCAACTCCTCTTTTCTTCTGAATTTTGTTTGCCTGAAAAATTGTCCAGCTCTTAACTCTGAGTTTTAATTTGTTTTTCTAAGGCTAGGTATGTTTCCTGCAGATAGCAAATGGATGGCTTGTGTCTTTTAATTTAATCAGCCAGTCTGTGCCTCTTCAGTGGGGAATTCAAGCCATTAACATTTATTGAGATAATTGATAAGTGTGATAGCGTTATGTTCATGTTATTTTGTGGAAGTCCATTGTTTAGTTTTGTCTTTTACGTCATTGTGGAAGCTAGGTTCTGTCCTTTAATTTCTGGGTGCTTACTTTCCTGGTGGTCCATTGTGATGGTCAGTATATAGAGCAGGTTGAAGTATTTCCTGTAGAGCTGGTCTTGTTGTGGCAAATTTTCTCAATGTTTGCATATCAGTAAAAGATTTGATTTCTCTGTCAATTTTAAAGCTTAGCAGGATATAGAATTTTGGGCTGGAAATTGTTTTGTTTAAGTAGATTAAGGTAGATGACCATTGTTTTCTGGCTTGTAAAGTTTCATTAGAGAAGTCTGTGGTCACCCTATGGATTTTCCCCTGTAGATAAATTGGCATTTACTCCTGGCAGCTTGCAAAATCTTTTCTTTTGTTTTGACTTTAGACAGGTTCATCCCAATGTGTCTTGCAGGAGCTCTATTAGAGTTGAGGCAATCTGGGGTCCGATATCCTTCTGAAAAGAGTATGTCAGAATCTTCCATGATATTTGGAAATTTTTCTTTCTTTCTTTCTTTTTTTTTTGAGACAGAGCCTCAAGCTGTCACCCTGGATAGACTGCTATGGCATCACAGCTCACAGCAACCTCCAATTCCTGAGCTCAAGCGAGTCTCTTGCCTCCACCTTCCAAGTAGCTGGGACTACAGGCGCCTGCCACAACGCCCGGCCATTTTTTGGTTGCAGCCATCATTGTTGTTTGGCAGGCCTGGGCTGGATTTGAGCCTGCCAGCTCAGGTGTACATGGCTGGCGCCTAAGCCCGTTGAGCCACAGGCACTGAGCCAATATTTGGGAATTTTTCATTTATAATATTCTCTAGTATGGCTTCCATTCCTCTGAGGCATTCTTCTTCCCCTTCTGGGATACTATAACTTGTATGTTTGAACACTTCATAAAGGCCAATAATTCTGTCATTGAACGTTCTGCTTTTTCTCTCTTCTTTTCTGTCTCTTTAACTATCTGTAGTCTCTGAGGAGCTTTGTCCTCTACCTCTGAGTTTTTTTCTTCTGCATGGTCTAATCTGTTGTTGGTACTTTCTATTGCATCTTTAAGTTCCCTAATTTACTGCTTCAATTCCTTCAGCTCTGCTATTTCCTTTTTATATTCTTCATATTCTTCATCTCTTACTTGATTCTGTTTTTGGATTTCCTTTTGGTTATTTTCCACCTTCTCAACAATTTTCTTCATTGTTTTCATCATCTTTATTTTAAATCCCCCTTCTGTCATTTCTAACATTTCTTTATAGGTGGAATCCTCTGTAGTAGCTACCTCATGGTCCTTTGTAGGGGTTGCTCTGGATTGGTTTTTCATGTTGCTGGGATTTTTCTGCTGATTCTTCCTCATGAGTGATTTCTTTTATCTGTTTCCTTGCCCTAATTTTCCTTTCAATTCCTCTTACTCTTTAAGTTACCATGCCTCTGGCCTAAGGTTTCAATGAGTCCTTTTGGTACAGGAGCAGAAGAATGAGAAGATGGAAGAGCAAGAAGGGAAAAAAGATTAAAAAAAAAAGAAAAGAAAAAAGAGAAAGGAGAAGGGGTGTGTAAAGGGAATTGTGATGGAAAGAAGAGAGGCACAGAAAGAGGGAGATGGGATAATAAAAGTGTACAGTAGGGTACTTTGACCCAACATTAAAACTCCCCAACCTCCAGGGGTGCTGGTTTGGGTGGTTCCCTTGAGGTCAGTGGCTCTTTGGCAACCTGTTCAGACACAGTACCTACCTCCACCAAATAGGGAGGAAAGACAAAATTACTATAAATCAAACCAAAACAAACAAACAGAAAACCTTATGGGGTAAAATTGGCGGAAAAATAAAAGGGACAGAAACACTAGCAGACATGAAGTTCTTATTTATTAAAGAAAGCAATAATGGAAAATTATATTTGAACTAGAAAAATGAAGGAAGAAAAGAAAAAAAAAGAAACATCTAGAGAGAAAACGTTGAAATAGATAAAAAAAAAAAGCAGTATATGTATCTTGCTGAATATTGTCTGGGCAACAGGTGATCTTCTGGGGTATGAGATTTTAATCTCTCCTCAGCCAGCTTAGAAGACACTTTTAGCCGTTAACCTTGGCTAAGCAGAATCTTTCCCAGAAATACACTTGTTGCTGGGCTCTCTCCTGAAGTGACTGCCTGCTTATCCATTATACCAAAACTGGTCTCACTCTATGTCCCTGAGGGCTGAGGCTGCAAGCTGCCCTGTTATTGCTGAACACTAAAATCTGTGCTCTTCCAGCATCTCAGTCCCAACCTTTGGTGCTGCTGAGTCACTAGTTCACGCTCCCAAGATCTCCCAGCCTGAGCCTTGCTCTGGGACCCTGAGTATGGAGCCTGCAGGAGCAGTTCTCCCACAATGGCTGTGCACTTGGCCCATAACCGAACAATGTTAGCTCCGTTCTGGCTCAGCTACTCTAGTCCAAGTCCTAGACAATGCTTAAAGTCATTCGCACTCTTGTCTAAGTTCTCCCAAGGTAATTTAACTAAGTGCCCAAGTCCAAAAAAACTAAACAGCCCACAGGGAAGGCCTTACCTGTTTGCAATCTCACTGCTGTTGTAATTACAGTTGTGGCAGCCACGGCCTCAGAGCGAATGAAAGTAACCACTTGTCAGTTCTCCACTGCTTCTGTTCTTCTGGGGTCCAGAAGTCTCTCGCTGTTTCCCTGTGTCCCCAGAGGGATGTTTCTGGGCAGAGCCCACAAGCCAGAGATGCCTGGAGTCTTCTCTCCCCAATCTCATCACGCCCTGTTGCAAAAAAACTGTTACCCGGCCGCCATCTTGCTCCCTCTATATTTTCATAGCCATTTCTTAAGAATCAAAATTTTTGCATGTTGTAGATGAACTCGAAGAAATGTTAAATCCAATGGGAACTGTTCAAACAAATCCATATACTGAAAATGCAACAGCTTTGCACATTAAATTTCCAGAGAATAAAAAACAACCTTATTATTACCCTCCCTTCGATAAGGTAAGCTAATTATTTAATGTTCTGCTCTATGCATGAAATGTTTGAATTGGCTCTATAGGTTTATAGTGTAAGTTCTATAGGTCTGTTTCTCTTTGCAACTTCCCACACATGGCCTGCTTGGTTCAGGGGGAAAACGATGGAGCAGGGAGCCCTCTAAGTTGGTGAGTCCTGGGCTTATTACTGAACAAGTGAGACATGGTGTCTCTGGAGTTGAGGTTCTTCAATTGTAAAATGAGGAAAGCATAAAACGTCTGAGGTCTTTAAAGGGCCTCTTAATGTATTGATATGTAATTATGAACATACAGAATGTTCAATGAAACATGCCCAGTATGTTGGTTCAGGGGTTGAGGGTAAAACTACTGCTGTGTTAAAATTGATATTTAAAGAACAGATGATTTTGATGACTATCACTGTTAGTAGGGCTTCCTAAGGTAGTTATTTTTATATAATATATATGAAAGAATTCCATTTTAAAATACATTTCCTTAGTGTATAAACTGTATGTCTTTGGGATAGGGAGATTATCTGGTTGGGGCCCCAAATAGGTATATGCCAGTTTATATGCTTAGAGACCTGAACTGTCAATCCGTTTATACATCCAGGTTTGACATTCTTGTTTCAGGGATGATTGGGACTGATTTTTATGAGGAATTCTTTGAGCAAATTCTTAGAATATAAATAGAAAGTTTCTTCAATTTCTTATCTATTTGAGAATAAATTATGTTTAAAAGATTGATATTAATGCTAAGTAATGTTTAAGTTAACCCACCTCTAAATATACTTGCATTTTTATGTTAGACTCTACCAGAAACAGACAGAAGAGTCTTTAAAAAGTATCATGCAGATTAAATTTATGTAACTTAATGTTTCCTGCTTCATTTTCATTTTAATTTGAATTCTCTTTGTCTTAGAAATGGCTTTTAATTTCATGTTGTCTTAAAGTGTTTTTCTGACCTGCAGTTTGGAACCAAATTAAGTATTGTGCTTGTTATGGTAGAAATCACAAATATAATAAGAACTATATATCGCAGTATGTATCACATAGATAAGGCTACCTTTTGACTCATCTAACACGTTTATGTGCCAACACATTTATGTGGTGCTGTAGTTATTCCTTATTTCAGAATTTATCCATAAGCCTTAGCTTCTTGTGGTACATTTAATAGCCCTAGTTGTGACTGTTATTATGTTCAGTTATAGTTCACCATAGTTATAGTTTCTTTTGGATCAAATGAAATGCTTTTTGAAGCATTTTTACAAATATGGCATCCTGTGTAAATATAAATATTTTAAATCCAGTATTTTAAGAAAAGTTTTATTTCACCATTGCTTTAGTCCTCTGCAACTGGTCATTAAACTTCCATTTTGCCTTTCTTTTCTTTTCTTTTTATTTTTTGAGACAGAGTCTCACTTTGTCATCCTTGGTAGAGTGCTGTGGCATCATAGCTCATAGCAACCTCAAAACTCTTGGGCTGCAGTGATTCTCTTGCCTCAGCCTTCTAAGTAGCCTGGACTACAGGTGCCCGCCACAACACCTGGCTAGTTTTAGAGACGGGATTTAACTCTTGGTCAGGCCGGTCTCTAACGAGTGAGCTCAGGAAATCCACCTGCCTTGGCCTCGCAGTCCTTTTGCCTTTCTAACCCCTTAGAAAGTCTATCTCCAAGAATATTAATTTGGGATAGAGCTTTTCGTCATTAAATATGTATAAGCATGGATCAGTGCCTGTAACTCAAGTGGCTAGGGTGCCAGCCACATACACAGAGCTGGAGGGTTTGAATCCAGTCCAGGCCTGCTACTTGGTAGGCTGTGGCAAAAGAATCGCCTATGAGTTAGAGGTGGTTGTGAGCTGTGATGGATGCTACAGCACTCTACCCAGGGCGGAGCTTGAGGCTCTGTGGCAAAAAAAAAAAAAAGAAAGAAAAAAGATATAAAAATGGCAAATATGCATATGAAAAGTTGTTAAATGTCATTTAATTACCATACATTAAAAATCACAATAAGACACTACTACTTAACTATCAGAATGGCCAAAATTATAATG